>JAHHFK020000585.1:0-34029 GCA_024533555.2 Aedes koreicus
TGTTGTTTCTGTGTCAGCAAATGCTTTATGATTTTGACAGTTGCGCATGTGGCATTAATTACGAATGTATCTTCATAAAAGAACAAACCAGTTTCATTGCAGAAAACAACGAGCAGATTCATTAGCTGTACCTTCGATTTCGTAATATAAACTAAAATTAACTTTCAGTGTAAGCATTACTTTGCTTTTATTTTTTCGAAGGAAAGGTCACTTACTGTTTTACTTGCTAGAACATTTTTTTGCAGTTCAGAATCAATATCCAAAATATGTAAAATTCGTGAAAAAACGAAAGTGCAGAAAAAATCAACACGTCAGCTTTTCAGCACGGCTTACTTCGATGTAATCATAGTAAGACTCGACTTACTTTTGAAACTTCAAAATCATGCAGTGTCCATACAAGCAATTCTTCCAAAAGACACAATAGGGCCTAAAAGTAAACGCAAGCATCTAGAGGAAAAGTCCACTTTTGGCACCTTTGGCAGTGGTCGTTAGAGTGCATTTTTTTGCAAACTATTTGCCTGCTGCGAAATGTTATAATCAATTGTTTTAATATTTCGTGTGGTAGCCATTTCTTAAATTACTATGTCATGCTGCTCTTGGCAAAAGCTTGCTTTATATTTCCGCTTCGGAATTATATAGAGACCGTTTAAATTTCCAAGCCGTGTTTGAAATTGTACACAAGATTTAAGATATGCGGCGAAGGGAAAGCTGAAACTTTTTAGCCACCGCTGGCTTGCATTGACAAAACTTTTGGAACGGTATGTTGAATATATTCCAATCCACACAGACGCTTTAGCTGGGAAAATCAGATTAGTCATCCTGAAAAGGACGGATTTAAATGGTCCATGTTTGATTGATCATTTTTGGACTAATCGTATGGCTCCCCATTCCACATCTTCACTAATACTGTGCGACAATTCATTAGCCAGCAATACTAGTTCATATTTGCACCAGCAGTTAGTAGCAAGGTTACTAGTAACTGGTAATGCAAAAGTTGCCAGCAACCCGGTAACAACTTGACAGCTCCAGAGTAAAGTCAATGTACCCCGATAATTTTGGCTCACTGGTTCTGTCAAATCGAATGAATCCTAGAACAAATTATCAATTGAACGTATTTACATCGACTGTTATTTTCAAAGCTGTGGAGCTCATATTCGTACTTGATGAACTCTCTGACGATATGTTGTAATTTTTCCTAAATGTTAAATGGTGGATATTTTTACTCTTCTTACAGAGAATATATAGAAGCATAAACACACTCGAGACTAAGACTACTAGCAAACGAGTTATGGGAATAATTTAAATACCGTAATTATAAAAACACTCCGAAATTTTCAGCACTTGAAAAATATCCGAAAGCTAGCAAGACGTGAATAAAATGGCAGCCTACTTCACTTTTAAATGGCGCACTATACTTCTCAATGTTTGACGCTCTGAAACCTTCAGCACAATAAACAGTCACCGAAATAAAGAAAAAAAATCGCTTTGCTAAGGGTACACTGGGAAAAAATATTGGTAAACGCAAACATATTCTAGTTTCATTTAACAGAAATTCCACGTTGAATTGGGCACAAACATCATATTAGTTTGATTTGACTACCAACGGTGGTTAAAACAAACTAAAGTTTTGAGTAATTGTTTCGGGAACTAAGCACTTAAGTTCAACTGACATCCGTTTGAATTTACCATTATGTTGGTTGTTTCATTATGACAGCTACGAAAACAAACAGATTTGTTGGTTGATTTTACCTTATGGTTTGTTTCAAACAAATTTTAGAATGATTTAAAATTAAATGCTATTTGAAACAAACAAACAAAAACGGTTGAAACAACAAACATTTCCATTTGTAATTTCAATTATTTGAATAAAATGCTAACAAACATCAGAAAAGTGCACATTTACATTTCTAGACTTCTATCAGTCTAAAAGGAATCAACAAATGTTACTGCTAGCCATTCTACTATTTTCAGTTTTTTTTAAAGTAAAATATTAAATTTTCACCTATTTGTGAGTGACAGCGTCAGAGCATGTAGCGGGACTGGATGACGGAAAGTTTTTTATTTTTTCTCTATTAAAATATCAGTTTGATTTAACCGCCGCTTTGGTAGAATCAATCTAAAATTTTAATTTGTTCCCCTGGGCCAAAGTAACCTGTGTTTTGGTAATAATAAATCCCTTTTAAGGTGGAAACAACAAAAATATTGGGGCTTATTACGGTTCTCACTTTCCCCCGTGACACCCGTAATAAGGACAGTGACTCCTATTCGATTTATTCGTGAGTTTTTTCACCGCGATTCGTTTCCACCCGTGAAGTGAAATTCGTAATAAGGTCCATTAGTTTTGAATAACCATGATTTGTGTTGTATTGTGGTAATATCTTCAGGTAGAAACAACCAACCTGCCTGTTTTTTTTTCGAAACAAAATCGTTGGTTTAAAACAACTTTTAACTTTTTTAGTTTGGATGTCAACAAACAAGTTTGTCGTTTCAAACGGTCGATTCTCCGTGGAGCAATGGTAGCATTAGAGCTTGCTCTCTTTTCTCTTTCAAGCACACATGATGGATTGGATTTTTTTTCATCGCTGTGTGCTTGAAACAGAAAGGTCAATAAATTTCATCAAGTTTTATGCTTGGTGCTGAGAGAAGTGTAACTTATACATTAAATAAAAGATAAACTAATACATTAAATTTAAAATAATAACCTCTTCAGCATTCTTTATCTCCTGTTTCTCTCTCTCCCTCTCTCTCTGTTTCACTTTCCCTCATTCCCATTCTCAAGAAATGGTGATTTATATTCGATACAATTGAAATCAAATTAATGGAAAGAAAGCCACATCAACATTACGCCTCAATAACAATTTGTTCTTGTACTGTTTTTAACATCCACACATAAGGAAACGAAAACATGTAATCCAAAGCTAAAAAGCGGTAGTATCGAGAATGGATGGCCCTTTTGTTTATGCACGGTAGAGACATCTACAATTTGTAGATGGGTACGTGAAACTAAGCTCATCTGTCAAGATGCTCGGGGGTTCAGAAAGTACGAGAATTTTACAGAAAGAAGGATTAACATCTTAATCAACTGTTTCTAATGTAGATACAACTCTTTTATTGTGAAATAAACATTCGATTTCAGTGAATTCTTTGTAATTTTTTTTTGTTTAGAAATTGAGAACCTGGGATGGGTATAATTCCTTGTGTCCTGGATACTTCCAATAGTTAATCCTATTCTAAAGAATTTAAGTTTTGGTACACCATACCATACGCTCCTTAGAGTATTAAGTGTAAATTTATAAAAGAGCCTTATTACGGGTGTCACGAAACGATCTCACATTAGCATCAAAATTCAGGATGTCATATCGATCCCCACAACTGTTTCACACATGACGTAAGAAGTAGATCATTTTTTCGAGCTTGTCATGTCGATATGACTGAGGCGATGATTTTTTCCAGCTTCGAGATCCGACCTTTCCGTCTGGTCGAACTGTTGAAAATAGTTGGAAAATGTACCCCACTTTTGAATGACACAGTCCCGTCTTCTTTTTCTGTTGATTATTAGCTCAAACTCTAACTGCTCGCAGCCACTTGAGTCCGGTAGCATCACTTACACTTTCGTTCACTCGAGGTGGTAGGCGACACAATTTCCTACGGTATCCGTAAGCTTTTCGCTCGAGTAAGCATGCTTGCAACTGATCCAAAGGAAAAGTTCACTGCCTGTGGTATTTGTTAGAACATTTTTTTTGCAGTTCAGAATCTAGAGAAAAAATTGCTCCTTTGGCAACTTTGGCAGTGGTCGTAAATGTACATTTTTCGCTAAACATTCGCCTACTGCGAAATGTTTAGACTCGCACACCACCAACAGTTTATAACAGGTCGCGTGCAAACGTGAAGTATGAAAAATAGAAAGAGAAAAATGTCGCACTATTTTTACCGACAGTTTCAAACAGTTTAAAAATCGCGTGTGACTATATTCGATACCTTGAATAAAAACGCACTTTTTTGGTAATCTTTGGTTATGAGCTGTCAGTCTCCATTCTTATAATAGGATTCCATGTAGTAAACATCATATGTATGCAATAATGCGAGCAGCGGCGCTATAACCAAGCTATTTAGAACCTGCATTCGGAGGAAATGCCAATGCAGCACCAGAGCGTCTGTTCTCCAGGTTAGGAGCGGCTCAAAACAGCGTCTGTTCCCCATGTCAGGGGCGGCTGAAGCACTGTCCATGTGCCAGCCTGGGACTCTAGAAGCCAGCCGTAGACAAAAGCAAGCACAGGAACCTTTACAACAGAATACGACCCAGAACAATCGGCGAGGACCACAGCGACGAAACAGGACTAGCGATTGGAAACTCGGTACGTGGAACTGCCGATCGCTCAAATTCGTCGGAAGTACCCGCATACTCTCCGATGCACTGAAGGATCGTAAGTTTGGCATCGTAGCGCTGCAGGAGGTGTGCTGGAAGGGATCCATGGTGCGTACGTTTAGAGGTAACCATACCATCTACCAGAGCTGCGGCAACACACACGAGCTGGGAACAGCTTTTATAGTGATGGGTGACATGCAGAAGCGCGTGATCGGGTGGTGGCCGATCAATGACCGAATGTGCAGGTTGAGAATCAAGGGCCGGTTCTTCAACTTCAGCATTATCAACGTGCACAGCCCACACTCTGGAAGCACCGATGATGACAAAGAGGCATTTTACGCGCAGCTCGAACGCGAGTACGACCGCTGCCCAAACCATGACGTCAAGATCATCATCGGGGACCTCAATGCTCAGGTTGGCCATGAGGAGAAATTTAGACCGATTATTGGAAAGTTCAGCGCTCAGCAGCGAACGAACGACAACGGCCTCCGACTTATTGATTTCGCCGCCTCCAAAAATATGGCCATTCGTAGCACCTACTTCCAGCACAGCCTCCAGTATAAGTACACCTGGAGATCACCGCAGCAGACAGAATCGCAAATCGACCACGTTCTGATCGATGGACGGCACTTTTCCGACATTACCGACGTCAGGACCTATCGTGGCGCTAACGTCGACTCCGACCACTACCTGGTGATGGTAAAATTGCGCTCAAAACTATCCGTCGTAAACAACGTACGGTACCGACGCCCGCCACGGTACAACCTAAGGCGGCTGAAGCAACCGGATGTCGCCACGGCCTACGCGCAGAATATCGATGCAGCGTTGCCGGATGAGGGTTTGCTCGACGAAGCCCCTCTCGAGGACTGCTGGAGGAATATCAAAGCAGCCATCAACGACGCAGCAGAGAACGTCGTCGGGTACGTTGAGCGGAGTCAAGGGAACGACTGGTTCGACGAAGAGTGCAGGGAGGTTTTGGAGGAGAAGAACGCAGCGCGGGAAGTAATGCTACAGCACGGGACCCGGCAGAACGAGGAGCGTTATAAACGGAAGCGGAGGCAGCAGACCCACCTATTCCAGGAAAAGAAACGCCGCCTGGAAGAAACTGAGTGCGAGGCGATGGAGCAGCTGTACCGTTCCCAAGAAACACGGAAGTTCTATCAGAAGTTCAACACGTCCCGAAAAGGCTTTGTGCCGCGAGCCGAAATTTGTAGGGATAAATATGGGGGCATTCTGACAGACGGCCGTGAGGTGATCCAAAGGTGGAAGCAGCACTACGACGAACACCTGAATGGCGCAGAGGACGCGGGCGTTGAAGTCCAAGTCGGTGGAAGAAATGACTACGTCAGCACAGCAGAGGATGGGAACGAACCAGCTCCCACGCTGAGGGAAGTTAAGGATGCTATCCAACAACTCAAGAATAACAAAGCAGATGGCAAAGATGGCATCGGAGCTGTACTCATTAAGATGGGCCCGGAAAGGCTGGCCATCTATCTGCATCGGCTGATAGTCCGAATCTGGGAAACAGAACAGCTACCGGAGGAGTGGAAGCAAGGGGTTATATGCCCTATCTACAAGAATGGCGATAAGCTGGGGTGTGAGAACTACCGAGCGATCACAGTCCTAAACGCTGCCTACAAAGTGCTATCCCAGGTCATCTTCAGTCGGCTTTCACCAAAAGTAAATGAGTTCGTGGGAAGTTATCAGGCCGGTTTCATCGACGGGCGCTCGACGACGAACCAGATCTTTACTGTACGGCAAATCCTCCAAAAATGCCGCGAATACCAGGTCCCGACGCATCATCTGTTCATCGATTTAAAGGCGGCGTACGACAGTATCGACCGCATAGAGCTATGGAAGATTATGGACGAGAACGGCTTTCCCGGGAAGCTCACTAGACTGATTATCGTTTGAATCACGCCGGGGACTACGTCAAGGTGATGGACTTTCGTGCCTGTTGTTCAACATTGCGCTAGAAGGTGTCATGCGAAGAGCCGGGCTCAACAGCCGGGGTACGCTTTTCACTCGATCCGGTCAGTTCGTTTGTTTTGCGGATGACATGAACATTGTCGGCAGAAGATTTGAAACGGTGGCAGAAATGTACACTCGCCTAAAACGCAAAGCTGCGAAAGTCGGACTGGAGGTGAATGTGTCGAAAACAAAGTACATGCTAGCAGGAGGTACCGAGCGCGACAGGGACCACCTAGGCAGCAGTGTTACGATAGACGGGGATACATTCGAGGTGGTGGAAGAATTCATCTACCTTGGATCCTTGCTTACGGCTGACAACGGCAACAGCCGTGAAATCCGAAGACGCATCATCAGTGGAAGTCGTGCCTACTACGGGCTCCAGAAGAACTTGCTGTCAAGAAAGATTCACCCCCGCACTAAATGTACCATGTACAAAACGCTGATAAGACCGGTTGTTCTCTACGGGCACGAGACGTGGACGATGCTCGAGGAGGACCTGCAAGCACTTGGTGTTTTCGAACGCCGGGTGCTTAGGACCATCTTTGGCGGCGTACAGGAGGATGGAGTGTGGCGGCGAAAATGGAACCACGAGCTCGCTGAACTCTACGACGAACCCAGCATTCAGAAGGTCGCGAAGGCTGGAAGGATACGGTGGGCAGGGCATGTTGCGAAAATGCCGGACAACAACCGTGCAAAAATGGTGTTCGCCTCGAATCCGGCCGGTACAAGAAGGCGTGGGGCACAGCGAGCACGATGGGCGGACCAGGTGCAACAGGATCTGGCGAGTGTGGGTCGTCAACGAGGTTGGAGAGAGGCAGCCATAGACCGAGTATATTGGCGAAATGTTGTAGATGAATAAATACACATATATTAGCTATGTTTTTGCAAAATTGGTTTCTTCAACCTCTTCTTCTAGGCTACATGCCCGCACCTTGGACTTAATGCTACCCATGGAATCCTGTGCAACACTTGCGCCATCTTTCTTACAAAATTTCATCCACTTTTTTTCAAATCCTTGTCGTTTGAAAACCTTCCCTGTTTACCGGAGCATGCCCTTCTTAATCGCACAGAATTTGACAAGCTTTAACCAGCGGAGGCTTGGTCCGTTATGCGATGATTTGACACAAACTTATTTTTCAGAATGTTAACAAAGACACACAGTGAGAATCATCTGTCTCACGTCGTGCAGTTTCGTGTAGAAATCGTGTTTATACTTTCTGGGACACCCTGTAGTTTGAAGATGAAATATCTGAAAATAAAATAATTATTGAATCTTCTTTAAAAAAACTAACTGCAAAATATTTCTCCTTCACTCATCGTTTGCATAATGTAAAGCTTGTAGACCTTCACTTAAAATCTCATTGCATTCTCTAAAGGGCGAACACGAAATTATTGCGACACCGAAAATGTCATGCCAATTTTCTTATAATGTTTAGAATCAAACCAAAATTTTAGGGTAGTTTTATACATATATTTACTTCAAAAATCAAAAGAAAAGTTAATCGATGGAGCCTTGAGTTTAAAATTGAACGCATTTTCGCTTGATGCTCTCCATCAATGTCTTTACAGTGTCATCCGGTACCAGTTTCTCAGTTTTTTTTCCATTTTCTTAACATGTCCTTCTCGTCTTTGACTGTCTTCTTGCTCTTCCGAAGTTCCCGCTTCATCATTGCCCAGTACTGCTCCACCGGGCGAAGAACCGGACAGTTTGGCGGATTCATGTCCTTTGGAACAAAATGGACATAATTGGCCTCATACCACTCCAGGACACTTTTAGAATAGTGGCATGATGCCAAATTTGGCCAAAATAGCGGAGCTTCGTCGTGCTGCTGCAAGAACGGCAAAAGGCGCTTCTCGAGGCACTCAGATTTGTAGATCTCGCCATTTACTGTGCCCTTTGTCACGAAAGGCTCACTCCTCAGTCCGCAAGAGCAGATGGCCTGCCAAATGAGATATTTGGAGGAGAACTTCGACATTTTCTTCTTCTTAAATTTGTCGTCCACATAGAACTTGCTCTTGTCGGTGAAAAACTCCAACCCCGGAATTTGCTTAAAATCGGCTTTTATATACGTTTCGTCGTCCATCACACAGCAGCCATATTTTGTCAGCATCTTCTCGTAGAGCTTCCGTGCCCGAGTTTTAGCCGTCGATTGTTGCCGCTCATCGCGGTTTGGGAAGTTCTGTACCTTGTATGTATGTAGTCCAGCTCTCTTTTTTGCATTCTGGACGTAGCTCTGCGACATGCCGATCTTTTTAGCCAAATCACGGCTTGAGACGTTGGGATTTGCTTTAATCATCCGCTTCACCGTTCCCTCCGTCTTTTTGTTCTCCGGTCCCGATTTTCTTCCAGCTCCTTTGCCGTGGTCCAACGTCAACCGCTCCTGGAACTGCTTCAACACTCTGGAGACGGTTGAATGGTGAATGTTCAACATTTTTCCCAACTGCCGGTGCGACAGGTCAGGAAATTCCAGGTGTTTGGAAAGAATTTGTTCTCTCGGCTCGCGATGGTTCACCTCTATTTTCGTTGAATCGAAAAACACGACTTTGAGTTTGACAGCACGTAAACAATACACATCAATGAGAAAGTGTGCAAAATTTGGTTGATTTTTACCCAATGGTAAAAAAGTTATGCCCTGTTGAATGTGTCGCAATAATTTCGTGTTCGCCCTTTATAACATCGCTTATTTAAAAAATTAGCTAAAGATATCATATAGATTCGTTTCAAAACTTAAGAAAAATGAAAAAAAAAATCTTGGCTGCCAATATTCAAAAATAGCAAATTTACTAAACATTTCCAAATTTTTCGTGTCAGTCGTTCTCAAATAAGTCCGTGATCGAAAATGCATCGTTCGTAAGAAACTTAGTCAAATTCTTAGATGTGTTCACGATTGGCAGCTGAAATGGAAGGTTTTGAGAATAAGGGCAAATCCACCACTCTCGGACCGTGTTGCTTCTCTAAGAATACAGTTGCCATCCACAGTACCGTCCACAGGGTCTGTCTGCGAGGATATCATTCGGTTCGTGCCAACATGCAATAAACAGTTCAGAGTAGGTGCAATTCATCAGTCGTAGCCAACCAAGATCGAATTTTCAGAGCATCGACGAAAACTTAGCTCCTCAAACCAATAAATCTTTCGGTCCCACTTGGTGCAGCTGATTTAGAACTGTTTAACAACGGTATTCATCGCTCGCTGCAGTGTCGACCTACTGCTGCGGGATCAGGTGGCCAACACTCGTTTAACCATTTTGAGCTTTTCTTCCAGCGCGCTGCCCAGTGCCGCGTCTATCAGGCACACAAACAGGTGATTGATAAACGGTGGCACTTATTGGGACCGGTGCAGAAAGCACTGGATTTGAGTGGAAAGCTTTTTACGGATCAGTGCTCCATTTGACGGCACCGGCCGGGGTAACGTTTTCAAGTCACCGTTGTTGTTATCGTTGCAATAAATTCTGCATTGCAAGACCTGCCGACGTTCAACAGACGAAGACAAACGTGTGGTGAACGACGGGTGGGTCTCCCCGTGTAAATCGAAGCTCGATTTCATTTCGTTTGTAGCCCATATATCTTTCGTTATGGGAAATTCACTCAGCTCACTTACAGGGCTTGCAGCAGAGACACAACCAGACCCAGACATAATAATGAAATGTTGCATTTTCTATTCAGACACCTATAAGAAAACTGTCCGTACGATTGCATAAGCGCCCTGACCAACTGCTACTGCTGCTGAAGCTGATGCTAGGAGGTTCAGGTGTTCATTTAATTGAATTACCTTCACACATTTCTAGCTCCGTTCGAGGGTAGAATCCTAATCGAGCTCGTTCAACTGAAACACGATCTGCCTGCTTTGGATTCCTGGGGACAAATTTTCCATGCCAACATCCACGATTGCACACGAATCAATTAATCGTCAATCGATTCGTTCGATTGGCGATGGTGGAGAATGTCTTTGCGGATCCAGTTCAATCAGCGTCATTAGAAGCCATTCAGAACGAGCCAACCCCTATACAAATGTTCTGAATGCTTACAAGCAATAATTGCTTACATGGGGTTGCGTGCAAAGCCGACCACTTCAAAAACTCCGCTGCAGCATCCTGTGATCGATTTTTAATGATATGCATCAAGAACGTTGAAGTTGTCGGATTGAATTCCATTCGAGCGAGGGAGCGCTGATCTGTATCAACCCGAAGGGCCCTGCAGCATTCGTCGACCTCTGCTGCTACGGTTGCTGTCTAGATTGAATCCTTCCAGCGGGCAACAGCAGAACAGTACGCTTGGTAGCATTAGCATACAGAATTTTACCCGAAGACGTGGTATGTGCATATGGGCTTTTAAATTAAGAGCTTTAATTTTATGCTTCGTTTTGGCTGATCTCACGTAGCAGAAGAGTGGGTGCACCATTTTTTTCCCACAGTATAGAGGAGTTTTTGCGCGGTTGACTGGGTACGTTTTTACAGAATGCTACAAACTAAACGGCCGGCTTGTCTAAACATTGTGTTTAGTTAATGCCAATTTGTATGCTTTTATGCGGGAAGGGCGAAGGTGGTATGTTCTGACCTCCGATTCTTGGGAGGTATTCTGCAGTTTGCTGTCATGATATATCAAGCCTTTGGAAAATGGTATAAGACGGTTTGTGTTTTGATAAATTTAAGTTATTAGTGATTTTATCCATTGTGAAATGGAAGCGTATTGTGAAATGCTACGAAAACATGAGCTGACTCACTCGAAAATCCCACAACTTGTGATATAAATAGTAGTAATTATATTCCATTACAAGCAGCAGCACTCTAGTTCATTGAAATCGAAAGTTGTCTCGCCTCACAGTTCTGGGGTTTGTTCGTCTAACAGACCGTACAAACCACAACAACAGCATGCTCAACAGCTCGCAGTTTCTCCTTGCACTGTCATTTACATCCCCGTGTGTGATCTGATGCACCTTCCAGTCTGTTGTTTTCCCATAGCAGCTAATAGGTAATTTAAATTTTCAATCAGCCGCCAAACTTGCACAAATCGTTTCTAACGCTAGCCAGGTGCACCTCGTTGGCCCGGTTGCAACAGATCACCTGGCTTAGATAGGTCAATCCCTGGAGCACCAAGACGACAACGACATTGCACTACTCTGACGTGAGTTGGAGCTACCTAGATGGTGAAGGTATTTCCTCTTGGCTGCGGATTCGAGTAAATCAGATCGTTTGGCGCGAATGTTCGCGCTTGGGCATTTGAACAATATGAAGAAAAAAACCAGCTCGGGTGTGCAAATACTACGTTCGTCGGTCGCTTGGACGTTTATGTATTACAGGTCTGATTTATGGGCTCAATGTCAATCAAGGTCGATTTTGTTTGTTATTATTACACCACTGGTTGCCTTTTCGCTTCGACCCGGATTGCTTTGAATTATAAACAGCAAGGGGAGGTACAAAGTCAAGAACGTCCGGCCAGGTTTGTATGAGATCAGCCATTCGGGAATGTAGTTCCTGGACTTGGTCGTTTATTGCTCATGGTAGGTGAGAATTACGGTACGTTAGACTTATATTGTTTTTAATCCGTGTGGATTAAAAGACAGTTTAAGTGGCTTACAAGAAGGTGTTAGATCTATACATGAATCACTTTATGGCGATCAAGAATGCCCATAAAGTTGAGGTGGATGAAATGAAATTTTCTGATAAATCTTCTGAATACAATTAAATTCAGTCTTTTGAGTATCTATTCCATGTATTAGAGAATTTTTCTGTTATTGTTATTATTAATTTTATGTTACTTAGGTTTTAGCATTTTGAATATATTTTTAGCGTATTATTGTAAATTGAATATTATTTAGAGAGTGAAATATATTGTATTGTACCGTATTTGTGATAATGTTTGCAGCTTGAAAGAAGCTTGAAGCTTCAAAGAAACCTTTAATTTTCTGCGCTATCTAATGCCAAAAAAAAAAAGCTAGATTTGGCAGAAATTAATGGGATATTTCTTGTAAATTTAAGCCAGATAACGCTGAAATCAGGTCTATTGTATGGAAAATTGCAAACATGGTTGTATGGCGTACAAAAATGGCAGACAATTTCGTTGTTTACACTTGGTTTGGCTTGGAATTTCAACGATGGGAAATTTTACGTGCCAGTTAAAATTCTTTTTTTACGCGCCTGTTAAAATTCGTTTTTTTCTGTGTCAAAATTTCAAAACATCAAAATTTAAAAAAAATCTCCAATATTTGATTTTGATTTTTTTTTCACATTCAAAAAGGGGATGTTCTCGAGATTCTAAAACTATGTTAATCATCGATCGAGTTTCCACTTGCCGCAATTACGGCCTCTACACGCTTCCGGAACAATTGGCAGCTCCTAATAATATAGCCTTGATCCATTTCTCTACAGGTAAGGGTCAATGTTTGTCTTGAGCTGTACTCGGGTGGCCTTTAGGACAACTCTTGGCCTTCCTTACGCGCCATACTGAGTAACCCAGTCATCCCTGGATTTAACCACCACCAGCGAGCCATGATGCATTTGATTATTGACGATTCAATGACGGTGCTCCCTAGAGATTGTACACTGAAAATATTGTTCCGTAAATTCACTCAAGCTCGTTTTGTAAACATAGTTTTCATTCATTAAACACATATCTCATAAATTGTAAGCAACATTTGTACTGCTTGTCATCAGCAAAATGCTTTCATTACACCTTATTCGTACAAATTAACGGGTGTCCACTAAATAATGAGAACGAAAAGAATGGGTCAGGAAAAAAATACCAGTGAAGTTTTGTTCAAACTGATTTATTTTATTAAAAGGGTCAACTTAAATCTTCAAACTAAGTTTAGTGAATATTGTCATATGGTCCGTGGTCCGCCGTGCGGCGCAGCTTAGTCGTTATGCTGGAACATGACCGTTGGACGGCAGCCACATCGATTTTTCGGATGCAGCTTTTGATCCTGTTGGTAAGTTGCTTGGTGTTCTTGGCCTTCCAATTATCCTTGTATACCATGGAGCTCAAAAGACCGAAGAAATCCTCGATAGGACGGCACTGTGGCAAATTTGTCGGATTCCGGTCTTTTGGGACATATGGTATATTTTGGCTCTCCAAAAACGTTAGCGTTTTTTTTGCGTAGTGCGATGATGCCTTGTCCGGCCAAAACACGTATTTGCCATCCGAGTGATGTTGTTTAAGAAATGGGATGAGTATTTTCTGCAAACACTCTCTTTGGTACACCTCCTGGTTGATGGCCAAACCGCTTGGTTTGAACCACGGCTTCGAAATACCCTTATCGGATATTACGATGTATAACATAACCTTCGATTCAAATTTGTGCTTGAACTTATACATTACTTTTGGAGGAGTAGTAGATTTGTCCTTAGTGTAGAATCGGTCGTTTCCCGGTATCTGAGACTTCGAAAGAGGAAAGTAGCTTTCGTCGTCCAGAACGAAAGATTTTCCGCCGTAATTCCGAGTCATCCAGCGGCATTGGGATTTCACGGTTTGAATCTGCTCATCTGTGTACTCTGGGGATCTGGTTTTCTTTCTACACACTATTCCTTCTTTCTTTAGCGTCTTGCAGATGAGTGACTTCGAACAATGGAACTTTCGGGCTGCTTCCCGTTGACTTACCGAATCCTTGTTGTTGAACATGCTGCGCAGCGAGTGGAGCGTTTTCTCATTCATTATTTTCGCTGGACGGCCGCAACCTTTCTTCCGGGTTACTCTCATGCATGCCAGGATACGGTATACGGTGGATACCGGAACTTTTTCACGACAAAAATGGTCCACCGTGTATTTTTTTCCACGATCTTCGTTCGCTTGAAAGAATTGTACAACGCGCGCGCGCAGTTCTTCCTGTTTCGACGGCATGCTGAACACGACTGAACATGTTAGAGTGAAATAAGAGTGTATGAAAATTTTCTGGAGAGTGCAACGATTCATTCATCTAAAGTGACATTTCTATGCGGCCGTTTTTGTTCTGATGGAAAAGTATTGAAATCATTCTCATTTTTTAGTGGACACCCGTTATAAAATGAGGGGTATGGGTGGGGAATTTTTGGGACATCGGCTTAAGAAGGGGGTGGTGGGTGGGGGGAAAAAAATGAGGGGAGGGGGGGAGGAAAAGGGCGAGGATCACGTAGGACAGCGTTGGAAATAATGGTATCATCTTATTTATACATATCAAAACACATATTAAAATTAAAATGTTTATTATTTTGCTTGACCCATCTCTTCTTATGAAATTCGGTTTAGTTTAATGAAAAAAATATTCAGTTCGGGTTTGATGAAAAATCTCTGCCAAATTCACTACTCTCGACTGAATGCCTCAAACAATCCGAAATGTGCTAGTTTTGATAATATGCACTGGTTGCTCAGGATAAATCACGAACATTTCACTTAAACACTAGCTCTTTTGTTGCAAAATTAAATTATTCGTCCTGAAACGCTTATAAAAATTAATTTCTATTTTCGGTTTATTTGGCCACGGTTTCAATCTATTAAGTATTTACATATAGCAAGCACCACGCTCGCGATTGACGATCCGTCAGGAAATGTTTTGTTATAACTATTATAATTTTTATCTAGTTCATTTAGGATGCATTCGCGTTAGCTTAACGGAGTCGACATTTCATTGTTTATTTTATAACATGCATAACTTAATAATACGATTTGTTGGACTTGGACCATTTACACGCGGATTACTCGAAGTTAAAAGGGGTGTTATGTTTTGGGGATGGATTGGACAAAGGAACATGGAAATGGTATCCTGTAACCTCATCAGTGAATTGTTGCCAGCACTAGATCGCTTTGCGATATCAGTGCTCGATTTATGTGTTCAGCCGGTTGTAGTTGTCATTAGCCGACGATGAGATTCCTCAAGATGTCCGAACAAAATAAACACCAACTATTGGATAAAGAAAACAAACAAAAAATAATAAATATAACAGTTCAAACTCCCATAGGGTAAACGCACCCATAGTGAAGGTAGTACCAATAGTGGTTGTATTGAAATAAAATACCTGCTATATCAAAGAAATTCTGCAGTTCTGCTCACAAGTTGGCTACATGACGTTCAACTAGATTGTACGGAACTTTTTAGTTGAAAAAATATTTGCTTTAGTGTTAAAATGACTGTAAAATATCGTTTTGTAAATAAATTAATGTAATCTACTAAATTTATTTTGTTTTCATACGCAACATTCATTTTTTATTAACGGTTAAAATTGATATTATTTCACATGAGTTCCATTTTTTTTGCTCGTTATTACCTTAAATACTATTTCTTTTAACAAAATAAAACCCTAAAAACATTATGTTTATGATTTTTCTGGACTTTTCCCGCTGTGCCGTTATGGGCTCTCAAAAACACACATGTTCCCGTAGTGGTTGCATTCGAATTTGAACATTCATACAAGAATCTTTGGACGATGAACAAGTTCACAAAGCTGCAAACAATGTTCCAGTCCATCCTCCAGTTGGTGCTCACCCTATCGTATATCCTGAAACAGTGGAAAAAGCTAGTTCCTCCCTCAAGGCATCAACCAGTTCAGGTCCTGACAGAATCCCTGCAATTGTTTTGAAGAAATGCTGCACTACTAGTCTATCTACACCTCTATCCCGTCTCTTCAATTTATCGTTGCAAGTCGGATCATTCCCGCATCAATGGAAAAAATCATATGTCTTTCCTGTCTTCAAAAAAGGAAACAAACGTAGAGGTCAGCAGATTATCGTGGAATAGCTGCTTCGAAGTTATTTGAAAAAGTGGTTCTCAGCTATTTATCGCACAACTGCCACCATTACATCTCTGAACATCAACATGGTTTCATGCCGAAACGGTCAACGAGTACCAATTTGGTTGTTTACACATCTTTCATCGCTAAAGCTCTACAGAAAGGGCAACAAATCGATTCGATCTATACGGATTTCTCAGCGGCATTCGATAAAATCAACCATCGGATAACTATTGCAAAGTTCGAACGTCTCGGTTTCTCTGGTTTTTTTCTCGTTTGGCTCCAATCTTACCTGAGTGGCCGTGAAATGGCTATCAAATTAGGCGATTCAATTTCACCCTACTTTCTTGTTCCATCGGGAGTACCACAAGGTAGCCACCTAGGACCGTTAATATTTCTAGTGTATCTCAATGACGTTAATCTGTTACTTGGATCCTTCAAACTTTCTTTTGCCGATGATTTTAAACTGTATTGGACTGTCAATGATATTCAAGACACTTCATTTTTACAATGTCAGCTCGATATATTCACCGAATGGTGTGAAACAAATCGCATGGATCTCAACGCTGGTAAATGCTCCTTTATCTCATTTTCCCGCAAACGTAGTTTGTTTGACTTTGACTATAAGGTTGGATCGACAATTCTCAAAAGGGAATCTGTTGTTAAAGATCTAGGTGTGTTATTAGACACCAAATTGACGTTTAAGGAACATGTCGCTTTCACAACCTCCGAAGCCTCTAAGACACTTGGTTTTATATTTCGCATTGCAAAAACTTCAAAAACGTTCAATGTTTAAAATCATTGTACTGTTCGTTAGTGAGGTCAATATTAGAATACTCATCTGTCGTTTGGGCACCGTACTATCAGAATAGCATCTCACTTATCGAGGCGGTTCAGCGCAAATTTCTGCGCTTCGCTTTAAGACACCTTCCATGGAATGATCCAATCAATTTGCCCAGCTATGATGCGCGATGTAAACTTATAGGTCTAGAGTTACTGAGTATACGTCGTGATGTTTCAAAAACGCTCTTTGTTTCTGACCTTCTTCAATCGAAAATTGATTGTCCTCGACTGTTGTCGCTTCTAAACATAAATATTCCCTATCGTCAACTTCGCTCGAATTCGTTCCTTTTTCTACATGGTGCTAGAACAAATTACGGGCATAACGAGGCATTTTCTGGTATGTGTCGATCCTTTAACCGCTGTTCCAACGAATTTGACTTCGATGTTCCGCGTTCCACTCTTCGAAAAAGATTTTACAAAGTATTCGCAGCTCCACAAAACAACACACGTTAGAATTTTTTTTAGTTCAAGTTAGTTTTTTGTTATGTTTAGCCCATTAAGTAGATTTAAGGAATCATTGTATCATTTGGAAGCTTTGTAAATTCTGTTGATATGAAAAGAAGTAGAGTTTTTTGCGCCCATTTGAGAAAGAGCTGGCATCTGCAGCTCTACTCAAACGGGCTTTTCCCTGCTCCAAATAAAGAATAAAGAATAAAGAATAAATAATACTGACTCGTTGCTCCGCACAGCTCCAGTACTGCGACACGAATGAGATAATTTGCTTTTATATCGTCTAGTGCTGAATATGAGACCTCCGTTGCTCACATTTGAAATCTGTGATAGGCAAGTAATGTGAATTTAGGAAATCTAGCCTGCAAAAAAAAATTATAAGGCATCATCTTATATAAGGGTTATTTTCAATAGCTTAAAATTGTTAACGGATAATGTTTGATAAATGAATTACGCCGGAAAATTTCCAACCGATTGATGTAAACATCATGAAAATCTATTGAGCATTTATGAAGTTATAAGCGTTTAATTTGTAACGATATTTCGTGACGGTCGATTATTTTTCGATTTTCAATTGACAACCAACCTTTGCCGTAAGACATATCAATTTTTCATGACGGCAGCTATTTTTAAATTGTGCGCAATGCTCAAAGTATGCAGCGGAGAGAAAATCAAAATTGTTTTAGCCCCCGCTGTCTGCCATTTGGTTAGTTGTTAGATAAATTCAAATTAAACAAACTCTATAAAATTAGGATTGGTCGTCCTGAAAAAGACGGATTTGAATAAGTCCTTCTCGGTCTTTTCACGAAGCAGGTTATTTCTGCCGTGCACGTTGCGCTTCAGATAAAGATGGCTACCAAGAATATCACACACTCAAGCACGTTATTTTGCTCCTCGTGATGGCACTCACCGGTTGGATACAAATCATCACCAGCTTGGGTAACCGAAATGCCTAGCACACCACTGCATATACAATGGCTGCCAAGCAACGGTTGCCTAGCCAAGGGCTTGCTAGCAACAGTCTCAGAGCAATCAACTAGCTCACCACTGGTTGGTCGCCAGTGCACTTTCACCTGCTACGTTGGCGCCTTGCCGCTCCGCACTACAGGTTTCATGCCATCGGGGTTGCCTCCAGAGTTCATACCATTGCAAGCTGCCTGTTCCTTGATCACTCCATGTTCCTCTCCTCCAGAGCTCTGAGACTCTTAAGTGTAATATCGAGAAGGTACCCGCTTTTTATCGCGCAGTGCTGTGGATATGCCCCCCGCGCTCACTTGTGAACTGTGTGAGTGTAGTGTAGTGCGCTTTGTGTATCTACTCTGTGAAATATGGGCTTTATAAGGCCTCATTTTGTGTTTTTGTTTTTTTTTTTATTTTAATTTTTTTAAGAGATTATTTGTGATAATAGTTTTAAAACGGGGGAAAATTTCAAAGCGAGCTACACATTTTGAAAATATTGAGAATTCTTTATATTTTAAGTTTTTTTTTTTTTGCTATTTTGCGTGAGTGTCTCTTTTTTTGAGTTTTTCATGTCACATTTTATAAATGGCGAACACGAAATTATTGCGACATATTCAACAGGGCATAACTTTTTTACCATTGGGTAAAAATCAACCAAATTTTGCACACTCTCTCATTGATGCGTATTGTTTACATGCTGTCAAACTTGAAGTCGTGTTTTTCGATTCAACGAAAATGGAGGTGAACCAACGCGAGTCGAGAGAACAAATTCTTTCCAAACACCTGGAATTTCCTGACCTGTCGCACCGGGAGTTGGGAAAAATGTTGAACATTCACCATTCAACCGTCTCCAGAGTGTTGAAGCGGTTCCAGGAGCGGTTGACGTTGGACCACGGCAAAGGAGCTGGAAGAAAACCGGGGCCGGAGAACAAAAAGATGGAGGGAAAGGTGAAGCGAATGATTAAAGCAAATCCCAACGTCTCAAGCCGTGATTTGGCTAAAAAGATCGGCATGTCACAGAGCTACGTCCAGAATGCAAAAGAAGAGAGCTGGACTACATACATACAAAGTACAGAACTTCCCAAACCGCGATGAGCGGCAACAATTGACGGCTAAAACTCGGACACGGAAGCTCTACGAGAAGATGCTGACAAAATATGGCTGCTGTGTGATGGACGACGAAACGTATATAAAAGCCGATTTTAAGCAAATTCTGGAGTTGAAGTTTTTCACCGGCAAGAGCAAGTTCTATGTGGACGACAAATTTAAGAAGAAGAAAATGTCGAAGTTCTCCTCCAAATATCTCATTTGGCAGGCCATCTGCTCTTGCGGACTGAGGAGTGAGCCTTTCGTGACAAAGGGACACAGTAAATGGCGAGATCTACAAATCTTAGTGCCTCGAGAAGCGCCTTTTGCCGTTCTTGCAGCAGCACGATGAAGCTCCGCTATTTTGGCCAGATTTGGCATCATGCCACTATTCTAAAAGTGTCCTGGAGTGGTATGAGGCCAATTCTGTCCATTTTGTTCCAAAGGACATGAATCCGCCAAACTGTCCGGAGCTGCTTCCAGTGGAGCAGTACTGGGCAATGATGAAGCGGGAACTTCGGAAGAGCAAGAAGACAGTCAAAGACGAGAAGGACATGTTAAGAAAACGGAAAAAAAAACTGAGAAACTGGTACCTGATGACACTGTAAAGACTTTGATGGAGGGCATCAAGCGAAAATGCGTTCAATTTTACACTCAAGGCTCCATCGATTAATTTTTGTTTTGATTTTTGAAGTAAATATATGTATAAAACTACCCTAAAATTTTGGTTTGATTCTAAACATTATAAGAAAATTGGCATGACATTTTCGGTGTCGCAATAATTTCGTGTTCGCCCTTTTTCACTGAATCATTTCCCCGGCGTGCTGCAAAATGCGATGGATAAAGGGATCAAAAAGGCCAGTATCAAGAACGGTTTCAGAGTTTGTGGTCTATTTCCCTTCGGGGCCGATAATGTTGACTATGGGAAATGCATTGCCAAGTCAGTAAGACAGAATGAAGATCACCCTGCAGATGTTGACGTAGAAGAGATGGTTGAGAAGGATCCCGGGGCGTCTGATACGGACGAGATAGTTCCTGGACCAAACATGATCGAAGAGCAAGGCGTTGTTCTTGAAGAATCTGTAATTATTCCGACATCAACAATCGAAGCGGCAATAGATTGCATCGGCAGGGATCGCATCAACGGATTCAGCCGTGGCTCTGTCAACTCTGAAGAGGGAGAAATCATCCGGAAGCTCTATGAGACGTTGCTGATGCCGTTCGATTTGTGGAATATGGAGGCTGGCCGTGAAATTCAGGACGCATCTGTTTCGACGAACTCCAGAGCTGAGGAGGATTCAGCATTTGTCGAGGAAATGGGTGAAGATTTCTCTGATGTGGAGGAGCGTAACGAAACAGCTTCCATTCCAATGCAAAAAAGGAATGTAAATAACGTTGCAAGTCGTAAGATGAGCATTACGGATTTGCTGAAGACGCCATCAACTCCCCGTAGAAACAACAGTCATAGGAACTACAAAAGAAAATATCACCCAGTATTGACAGCATCCGAGCGGCTACAAGAAATTCGTCTTCTTGAGGAAGAAAAGGAGAATGAAGTATAAGTGTTGAAGAAGGTTTAGGCGAGAAAGACAGCCAGAGCAGAGGAGAGCTTTCGAAAATCAGGAACGAAAAGCTGAAAAATGAGAAAGCGGAAATCCGGAAGCAAAAACGAGAAGAAGCTGAGTAACGGAAAAATGAGAAGGAAGAACTTCGAAAGCAAAAACAGGAAGAAATTGAACAGCATAAGAAGAAAAGCGAGAAGCAACAGCAAGACAAGCAAACGGAAGCTAATCAGCAAAAACAGCAGATGAAGGGGTTACTTGAGGGGTTGAAACTGAAGTAACAGAATTAAGTTGATGAATGTGAAGTTCATATTCTTCATTGTTTTTTTTATGACATGAAGTTTTTTTTTTGTATTGTTTATTTTCTTTTACCACTTGCAGCCAGAGGCTCAAAGGCCTTTCTAAGGCATTGAATTTATATTCAAATGTATGTTATTGTAAGTTATTGAATGAAGAACCATCAATCGTTCTTCGAATTTCCATAATACTTCTTATTTTTTGTAGTTTTATTTTCAAGGGGAACTGATTGAATCACCCCCGGATCAATTGGGGAGGTAAAGCAGGTAGATGTTTCCATGAACAGTTTTTTAGAACGAATCAGTGGGTTTAGTGTAATACTGTAAAACGACTATCCATAAACTACGTGGACATCACGAGGGGGGGGGGATGTATGGAAAATAGTCACCCCTCCCCCCTCATTTACTTTTCCACGCATATTTTTTTTAAATTTTTATGTGTCGTTTAGAATTTGACCAAGTCATGTCTCTCAGCTTCCTCCCTTACTTCATTTTTCGTGATTTATGAACGGCCCCTTATTTCAATTAAACTTAAATAAATTGTTGTGCACCTCTTCTTCTAGTGCCTGTCGATTCGTTTTTCGAGAATCATATTCACAGTGCTCGCCAACCGACGGCATCATGTGTAGATAGACTGCCACATCGACGTTCAAAGGTGCCCGAGCCAAGCTTGTGATGATCACTGAAGATGCGATATTTCTACCCTAAAACAACATAAATTCAAGCAATAAATAAATAACGGTAAATAAACCAACTTTCAGCAACATTTTCTAACATAAGATTAACAATAAAATAACACGCCAAAATGTACTAAATATTACCGCGCAGAGGAGGGACCATCAAGGCACCCAAGTAAAACGATTTTGATAGGGAGCATGGGACTGTCTCCTCCATATTGCAACATTTAGCGGAACGAAAAATGGGACCCTATCTATTGGGTTTATTCTATCAATCGCGGGCTAGATTCTAATGCTGTGAGTGGGAACTTGCTTTTGGAGGGAGATCGTCTTTCCTATATTCGCGGGTTTCAGGTTAGTGCTTCTTCTTACGGGTCCGGTCAAACGTTTTTGGTCCTTCATATGGAAAAAGAATCCTTATCAAATCGTTTTTCAGATTATTTCACTGCAATGGCTACTGAGCTTACTTTTCCATTATTTTGGATTTTTAATATGTCACTGGAATCCAGAGAATTCGCAAATTATGGAAAAGCTTAGCATATTTTCAAGCCTGGAAAAAAAACTGACATACGTAAATATCTGGGTTTCAGCCCTTACACTTTGCATTCTGAAACATTTTGAGGTGATTGTAAATAAAAAAATATGTAAGTGTCAATTCATAAACCACGTAGATCTTTTTGGGGGGATGGGGGGTCGGGGGGGGGGGGGGGGGGGTTTGACCAAAGTCTACGCTCCATACAAAATTTCAAAAAATTGTATGGAGAAAAGTCTACGAGGGGGGAGGGGGGGGTCTGGAGATTTAAAAAAATAAGTCTACGTGGTTTATGAACCGGCCCTAACCAAATTAAAAATATAATAACTACTGATCAGCATGGCTTTATCAATGGTCGTTCAAATACCTCAAATTTACTCGAAATCATTAATTATTCTATGGAAGCAATGGATAACGGGAAGTAAGGTAGAAGTTCTGTACGCAGATTTCAGCAAAGTGTTTGGGACCGTGTCGATATACCCTTTTTAAATTGCAAACTCCTCACCAAACGCGATAAAATTTTGAAATTTAAAGGAATGCAATCAACTCCCACTCATGCCACTTCGGGAGTCCTACAAAGCTCGCATTCAGAACCACTTTTATTAATTTTATTTGTTAACGAATTATCCTTTATTCTTAAGGAGTTTACACTTTTAATTTACGCTGATGCCATCAAACTATATTTGGAAATAAAAAACGCTGAAGACATCAACACATACAAAACTGAGATACAGTTATTCCATACTTGGTGTAACAAGAGCCTGCAACTATGCTTTAAGAAATGCAACTCGATTTCCTTTAGCAGAAAGTGAAAACTTTACATGCGATTTTCAAGGGATGCTTTCAACGATATCTAGAAGTGGACCTCTAAAGGTGTTGTATTTTCAGCAACATTTTTCTAGTGTTTTACAAAAAAAAAACCTCATAATTGACAATTCTCAACCGATTTCATCCATTAAAGGCTCATTTTTCTTCGGTTTTAAAAAGACTTTAAGGTTTAATTATAGTTTGAATTTCTAAATCGTGTTATCTCATTGGAAATGTTAAATAAAACGAGATTTTTATGGAAAATTTGCAGAAAAATTAAATAAAAAATGCAATAAAGTTTTTAATAACTCCAAAATTATGGTTCTAATCAGGACATAACGTTCTAGTAAACGATTTATTCAGCTTCAAAACATTTTTTTACATTTTAAATTGATGTACAAGATTCAAAGATATTTACAATTGAATGAACGTTCTTTTGTCCAAAATTCAAATATAATTTATTTTGTATATCTCAAAAGCGGCTCTATTTTTATTTTTTCTGACCATGGCATTGAATTCAGTGCAGGATTTTGCATTAGCAACGTTGGTCAACCATTAAAGTTCACACTTTATATTTCATTTTGTAAACTAGTGTATTCTATCTATATATTTAAAAATAAATTTCTGTCGATCTGTCTGTCTGAACCTTATAGACTCGAAAACTACTGAACCGATCGGCGTGAAATTTTGTATGGAGGATTTTTGGAGCCGGGAAAGGTTCTAATGATAGTTAGACACCCCTCCCTTCTCTGGAAGGGGGGGGGGGGGGGGGGGGGGGGCTCCCATAAAAATGAAACACAAATTTCTGCATAACTCGAGAATCAATCAAGCAAAGGAAACCAAATTTAGCACGTGGGAGTTTTTGGAGGCAAGACATGTTTCTATGTTGGTTTGAAACACATCACCTCTCAGGAAAGGGAAGCTCTCATACAAATGAAACAG
Organism: Aedes koreicus; assembly: GCA_024533555.2. Classification (NCBI taxonomy): domain Eukaryota; kingdom Metazoa; phylum Arthropoda; class Insecta; order Diptera; family Culicidae; genus Aedes; species Aedes koreicus. Next base: position 24,189 of record JAHHFK020000585.1, read on the forward strand.
AAGTTTCTGCATAACTCAAGAGCTAATCAAGCAATAGGAACAAAATTTAGCATGTGGGGTTTTCTGGAGGCAAAAAATGTTTCTATGGTGGTTCGAGACCCCTCTTTTCTCTGGAAGCAGGCGCGCTCATACCAATGAAACAAAATTTCTGCATAACTCGAGAACTAATCAAGCAAATGGAACCAAATTTGGCATCTAGGCGTTTTTGGAGGTCGGATTTTTTTCTACGGTGGTTCGAGACCCCAGGGGGGGCAACTAAAATACAAAATGTGTATTTATCGGGTAAGCAGCATATTCTTAGTCAAGAATGGGGGATGCTTGAGTTACCCTCAGTGCTACGTTATGCACAAGAAGTTAATCCAAGATTATGCAAGGGAAAATTACGTTCAAATTGACAGGATACGGTGTAGTTTGAAGATAAATATTTTGTCTATGAAATGCTTCAACACAGAAAGTAAAACTATGGATCTACTTTCAATTTAAAAAAAAAACACTATTTAAAAAAAACTTTTTGAGCGTATTAGTAGAACTATTGTGATTGGAAAACTAGGAGAATTAAAAATTAACACTTCATATGATCACTTCAACAAAATAAAAATAAAATATTGAAGCACTTTTTCAAAATTATCACTAGTAAACGCGAGCAAATTCCTTTAAATTCCACTAGAGGAAGCTTCTCTTTTGACAGATAGGCCTATTTCGTCTGCGACTTACAGACTTCTTCAGTGCCGAGTGCTCGACTTGGATCTAGGTTGGCTAACTAACTAAAACTAACGATCTAAATGTTTAATTAAAAACACACAACTACGTTTAATTTAGCAGAAATTATACTCATTAGCAAAAAAAAAATTCTTGAAAAAACTCATTCTAAAAAAAAAACATTAAAGTGCAAGTTCTATGAAATTTTCATTCATTTAGTTGCAAGCGTAGCAACGCTCGCGCCGGGTTCAGCTAATAAGTAATATAATAATAATAATAATAATAATAATAATAATAGTAATAATAAAATAATAATAGAAAGTTACCTTGCTACAATAGAATATAATTCGTAAGGCTTCAATGAACTTTGCCCAGCTCTGCTTTAAATCATCCCCAACTCGTTTGATCCGCTCTGTTAACTCTTCAAACTAAACAAAAATGTATAACATATCTTCAGAAAATCGTGGTTTTAAAAATAAAAGCTAATTTTCTTTTGCTGTTGGAAGAAACATATGGTAATTAGGATGTCCCGGGATGAAAAATCTCGGGATTCTCTCATTTTCCGGGGTTCCCGGATCCCGGGAAATATTTTAACTAATCCCGGGATTCCGTGCATCCCGGGTTTGTTTTTGTTATGTTTTCCAAATTTTATTCAATATAGAATCCTCCGTTTTGCAAGTTTGTGTGACCAAAACTCAAATTTGGGTAGTTTTAAACAGCCGTGTTGGAGTTATCTGCTGCATTTATTCAACATTAAAAGCTGAAGCAAACATTATTAACGGCTGATACAAACAATATTAACGGCTCATATTTATGCGCCGTTCGTTCACTGAAATGCGTTATTAGAGGTGTAACTTTGCGGTCCAGTAACTTTTTTGGCTTTGATCGTCTGTGTTTGAAGATGAATGAATGTCGTTCTTAATGTTATTTTCAAGAACATTAGGAAATTCCCTTTTTGCGTATTTGAGTTGTATGTATTCAACCATGAGTGAGCTGTCAACGTGCTGGAGAGTGCTATTAAAGAACATTCCGAAAGAAATCACTCAATTGAGTCAGTAGACCGTGGAAAAAATATTTATTAGGAAGCCATGCTGTACGAACTAACCGGAAGGTTGACGAACAATCTGCAAACACTTTTTGACAACTTGAAATCCATCAAACTGACCTTTACCAACAGCGAGCGAGTTTTCTCCGATTCGACAAATTTTTGCACCAGGAAGCATTTGTCCATTTCTGATGAAAGTACACAGATAGAAAGAAACATTGAATTTTCTGCGTTATCTAGTGGACATAAAGGGAATGCTAGATTTGGCAGAAAATAATGGGATATTTCATGTTAATTTAAGCCAAATAACGCCATCCAGGCTGTTGTATGAAAGATTGCCAACATTGTTGTAAAGGGTGTCCACGATGAAATTGCCACACTATGAAATTGCTCTAACTTTTTAACCGTTGGGTAGAATTTAATGAAAATTTAGGTGGATTTAGTTCCTGCAAGTTTTAAAGTCCTGTGATCAAAACTAGCGGAAATGGAGTCGAAATAACAGCTCGTGCGTGATAAAATCTTGCGCATTCATCACGAGAACAAGAATCTCTCGCATCGTTCCATCGCTAAAACGTTGGGAATCGCGAATTCCACGGTGTCGCGAGTGATTAAGCGGTTCGAGGAACGGTTGACCACCGATCGGAAGCCCAGAAGTGAAGGAAAAAGTATTTCGTACAACACCAAAAATCACAACCGCGTAGTTGGGGCCTTCAACCGAAATCCGAACGCCTCCGTTCGGGATGTGGCTAAGAAGCTGCACCTAAGCCGAAGTTTTGTCCAGAAGGCCAAAACTAAGGCTGGGCTTCGAACGTTCAAGGTACAAAAGGCCCCTAATCGCGACGAGAAGCAGAACAAGTCCGCCAAAACCCGTGCCAGGAAGTTGTACCTCAACATGCTGACGAAAGTTGAATGCTGCATCATGGACGACGAAACATATGTGAAGGCCGACTTCAAACAGATCCCCGGCAACCTGTTTTTCACGGCCAAGGATAAGTTCAGCGTTCCGGAGCATGTCCGCACTCAGAAGATGTCCAAATTTGCGAAGAAATTCCTGTTTTGGCAAGCCATCTGCACGTGCGGGAAGCTGAGTGCACCTTTCGTGACCCAGGACACGATGAACGGACAGCTGTACATAAAAGAGTGCCTCCAGAAGCGGCTGCTTCCTCTCCTGAAGGCCCACAACGTCCCAACAATCTTCTGGCCGGATTTGGCCTCATGCCACTACTCCAAGGACGTGCTGAAGTGGTATGCGGACAATAAGGTCAATTTCGTGCCGAAAATGTTCAACCCTCCCAACACTCCGGAGCTCCGCCCCATCGAGAAGAACTGGGCGATTATGAAGCAGCACCTTCTTCAACGACCTAAGGTAGTGAAGACAGTCGAGGAACTGAAGAAAGTATGGGTTTACATGCAAAAAACGGTTGATTCACAGGTTGTGCAGAATCTTATGGCCGGGGTTAAGGCCAAGGTGCGGGCATTTGCGTATGGACTGTAAATAAAATACGAGTAAAATGGTAAAATGAAGTTTAATAGTTATTTCTCAATCCCTGAAAATTTGATGGCAATCGGATGAAAACTCGAATTTTGCGAATCAATTTTGTGTGTGGCAATTTCATCGTGGACACCCTTTATGGCGCATGAAAGAGTGCAAACAATTTCATTGTTTACGCCTCCTTCGGCTTGCATAGTTGCAGGGGGAGATTTTACGCGCTTCTTAAAGTTAATTCTTTTTTTCTGTGTATTTCAAATTTGAAAATACTTTTTAAGAGGAAATCGTTTTAGTTTAGCGATTTTTGCATAATAATTATGTATCCATCGAACTTTTTTTTTTTGCATTGGTTAATGCTTATTTCATATGCCTAATGCTTAAATAAATCGCAGTTCGATTCCCAGCATTGCACTATGGTACGAATAGCCAAATTTCGCGACAAAAGTCGATAACTCGAAAAACATTAACTTTTGACATATGATGTCTTTGGAAGATTTAATTTAAAAAAAAAAGATCTATATTTTGATATGAGTGGTGACTAGGGTGCTCGTTTTATGTTCATAATAAAAATTCTAACTTTTTATTCTTATGATTTTGAGCAACTGTTGCTCTTAGAGAATTGTAGATAATTTTATTTAATTATACTTTGCTTCAAAATCCTAATTTTTATTTCATCTACGTTTTGTTTTATAACAGTTTTTCTAACTGTCCTTAGGGTGGGACTTAAAAAAAGTTTTTTTACTCCTATTGTTTTATTTCAATTTGAAGTTAAAAACACTGTTGAGATGAATTTTAGGATATAAAAGGACACACATTTTGAGGATACAAGTTGGTTGCTAGTTATTGTATGAAAAAGTAATAGAGGTTGAAGTGTAAAAATAATATGTTTTTTCAAGATATCTTACTCACTTATTTGCCAATATTTGAAAACACGGATTACGTGAATGGAAAGTAAAAATTTCCATCTACAAGACCTATACAAAATCTTTTGTCCCCGTGTGGAGCAAAACTCATTTAAAATTGGTCGTTTTGCATTATATCTGCATAACTTTAGATCTGCAGCATCAAAAATTATCATCAAAGTGCCTAACAACGTAAGATTCTTTTGAAATTGTTTATATTTTTATGTTTACCCATCTTCATTTATTTATTAACATTTGTATCACAGACAAACAGACATAACGCATTGAAAATTTTGCACTACCAATCATCGTCACTAACGCAGCTGCGCCATCTCTTGAACACACTGTGATGGGTGATAAAGCTGAACAGATGGGGGTAGTGTGCTAGCGTCAAACATAAGGGAATCCACTATGTGCGCCATCTATGGAGATACTTCCAACTAAGAAACATTTGAATTAACCGGTTAAGGTGTAATCGTTGAAGAAATTTTAATGGCTTGCTCACAAATTTATACGCTGCGGATGCGTTTGCGTGAATCTGATAGTTTTCCCATAAGTTTTCTGTCAAATTTACGTCAACGGAACGCAAACGTATCTATTGTGGGTGACCCTTAAGAGTAATGTCTGTTTGTCTGTTTGTGTTGACATATTTACATTTGTTTACTTACATTAATTTATTTATCTTGATACCTTCACATCTGAGTTTGTTTATTTTATATTAATAAATAAATGTAAGAAAACAAATGTAGATAAAGGGTGATACGGTCAAAATTTGGTCAAGGGAAAACGCGTGTAAATCGGTGATATCGTTTATTTAAAAAATCAAATTAAATTTCTTTTTCAAGTTCAATTAGTATAAAATTCAGGAAAAATATTCAGTTAGGCTTCCGCTTTTCCAAATCCGAATTGCCGGGCCTTACGCTTGACCCCTGCCATCAGATTTTGTACAGCCACCTTGTCCACCTTCTTCGCCGCAGAAAGCCAGTTTGCCTTGAACTGCTGCTCGTCCTTAGCAGTTTTTTTGGTCTTCTTTAGGTTCCGCGTGACAATAGCCCAGTATTTCTCAATTGGGCGGAGCTCTGGCGTGTTGGGAGGGTTCTTGTCCTTGGGAACCACCTGCACGTTGTTGGCGGCGTACCACTCCATGGCCTTTTTACCGTAATGGCAAGATGCCAAATCCGGCCAAAACAGTGCGGAACAACCGTGTTTCTTCAGGAAAGGCAGCAGACGTTTATTCAAACACTCTTTCACGTAAATTTCTTGGTTGACAGTCCCGGAAGCTATGAAAATGCTGCTTTTCAAGCCACAGGTACAGATGGCTTGCCGATAAAACCAGATATTTCTTTGCGAACTTTGACAGTTTCGTGTGCTTGAAAATATCTGCTACCTTTCCCCTTCCTTTTGCCGTATAAAACTCCTGTCCCGGAAGCTGCTTGTAGTCGGCTTTGACGTAGGTTTCGTCGTCCATTACCACGCAGTCAAACTTCGTCAGCATCGTCTCGGTACAGCCTCCGGGATCGCGCTTTGGCCGTCGTATTTTGTTTATCATCGCGATTTGGAGTCACTACCTTCTTGTAAGTCGATAGTCCGGCTCGTTTTTTGGCTCGATGCACGGTTGTAGACGATACACCCAGCTTATTTGCGGCATCTCGGAGAGATAGGTTAGGGTTTCGCTTGAAACTACCGGCAACTCTCTTTGTCGTCTCAGCGGCTTCCGGTTTTCGATTTCCCCCCGATCCAGACTTCCTGCCTGTCGACAAACGTTCCCCAAACACTTTAATTACATTTGTAACGGTTGATTTGGCAACTTTTAGCGATTTTGCCAACTTTGCGTGCGAGTAGCTCGGATTTTCGCGATGCGCGAGCAAAATTTTGATACGCTGCTCTTCTTGCTTGGACGGCATTTTGACAACTGAAGAGTGAATTCCAAAATCAAAATAGGAGCAACATTCTACACACACACACCTTCAAAATGAGGGGTGTTCAGGTTTTTTAAATGCAAAATTGAAAGAAATACGTCAAGTTGATATTGACCAAATTTTGACCGTATCGCCCTTTATGTCACTTGCAATTTCGTCAACGATTACACCTTAAACGCTCAATTCTAATGTTTCTTAGTTGGAAGTATCTCCACAGATGGCGCACATAGTGGATTCCCTTATGTTTGACGCTAGCACACTACCCCCATCTGTTCAGCTTTTTCACCCATCACAGTGTGTTCAACAGATGGCGCAGCTGCGTTAGTGACGATAATTGGTAGTGCAAAATTTTCAATGCGTTATGTCTGTTTGTCTGTGATACAAATGTTAATAAACAAATGGAGATGGGTAAACATAAAAATATATACCTTTTCATAAAAATCTTACGTTGTTAGGCACTTTGATGATAATTTTTGATGCTGCAGATCGAAATCTATGCAGAAAAAAAAATGCAAAACGACCAATTTTAAAATGAGTTTTACCCTACAAGGGGACAAAAGAGGACAAACAATTTTACAAAGGTCTTGTGGGTGGAAATTTTTTCTTTCAATTCACGTAATCCGTGTTTGCAAATATTTGCAAATAAGTGAGTAAGATATCTTGAAAAAACATATTTTTTACACTTCAACCTCTAAAACTTTTTTTTATACAATAACTAGCAACCCTCTTCTATCTTCAAAATGGGCGTCCTTTTTTATATCCTAATATTCATCTAAACAAAGTTTTCAACTTTAAATTGAAATAAAAAAATAAGAGCAAAAAAACTTTTTTTTTAAGTCCCACCCTAAGGACAGTGAGAAAAACTGTTATAAACCGAAACGTAGATGAGATAAAAATTAGGTTTTTTCAGCAAAGTTTCATTAAATTAAATTATCTACAATTCTCTAGGAGCAACAGTTGCTCAAAATCATAAGAATAAAAAGTTAGAATTTTTATTATGAACATAAAATGAGCACCCTAGTCACCACTCATATCAAAATATATATCTTTTTTTTTAAATTAAATCTTCCAAAGACATCATATGTCTAAAGTTAATGTTTTTCGAGTTATCGATTTTTGTCGCGAAATTTGGCTATCCGTACCATAGTGCATTGTGTAGAAAATTCATTATTTTCCCGGGATCCCGGGAAACAGAATTAAAATTTCCCGAATCCCGGGATACCAAAATCGCCGGGAAATGGAAGCTCTAATCGTAATCAATACATAAATCAACTTAACTTCTCTTGCCTTTAGGGTAAAATGTTTTAAATGAGCGCTACAAAATGTTTGCATCGTACCATAGCAAAAAATATTTGAAAATCGTGAACTCTACTGCTTCTATTGTCATCAAACGTCAATGAGAACGACTGACTGCAAAGTGCTCCATTCGTGACAACTTCGACCATATATGGCCAAACGTACGTATGTAAAGGAATGTCTGCAAAAACGCCTCCTTCCGTTGCTGAAGTCGCACAAGAGCCCACGAATTTGTTGGCCTGGCATGGCGTCATGTCAATTATGAAAAACAGGTGCGGGAATGGCATAAGGAAGATTACGTGAATGTCATACCCAATCCATAATAATCCTCCAACTACCCCAGAATTGTGACCAATCGAAAAATAGTGATTTATTTTTAAGCAGGAGTTACGTATATTTCCTAAGATATTCAAGAATTGAAGAAAGCGTAGAACAATGAATAAAAACTTTTCGGTTTTGATGTTACGAAAATTTCATGGGCGGTATAAAGAGAATAGTAAGGGCATTTGGATTTGGAGTGCAAGTTGAATAAAGTGAACATGTCAAAACTTAGTAAAGATGTTTTAGTTTGATACTCTATATTTCAAGACAATCGGTTAAAAGACAGATTGTTGGCGAATCGTTTTGTGTATTGTAAATTTAACGTAGAAGCCTTTATTGAGTTGTCCTCACTGGATTAAACTGTCACAATCGAGCCAAGACAGATCTGATTATTGACGAATCAATGACGGTGCTCTCTCAAATGATTGTAATAGACACATTGCATTGTCTCGTAAAAAAATGAAACCATATCTCGAAACAGTTTCACAAATATAAATTCTCTGGAGACGATCGATTCTTACAGATCACATTTCAAATGAAAAACGCCAATCATTTTATGCACTAGATCATTCATCAAGCATGCTAAACACTTTGTTTGACTTCTTCATATGTCCGTCGCTCTATGTCGCTTTAAATATCAAGCACAATAATTGAACAAATTGAAAATACAATCACAATGACTAGATTATTCTGATATGCTGTCGCCATTCGATGTGCTAAATTGGACCTCTGAAAAAATATTTCGAAATAACAACGATTACGTCCATCCAGAGGAAAACATTTGCGGTTTTCTTATTTGCTAAAAATGCGTGCACACTCACTACATAGGTCGAAGACACTACTGTTACCACTGCTGCTGGTCAAAGTCACCTCCCGAAAGGTATCGAAACGGAAAAATCAACCACCGTCAAATGAACGTGTGCAATCAGCACCTGATGATCGTTTTGAGTTGGAAATACATAAAACTTTGGCTTCAGCCCAAATTGGCGGTGATTTAATGCGGTTCGTTGCTTATGAATTTTTCCGTAACCTTCTTCCTATTGGTTTGGTCGTCCGTATTCTTTGATTTAAAATTCAATTGAGTTGGGTCATTAGGAAGAGGTTTTACACTTGTTTTGTCTCAAGGACGATTTCGAGTGGCATCCAGAAATAAACTAAACAAAAAATATAATATTGGGATGGATAAGCCCAACACTTGCAATTATCGGCTCATTGTCGCACACGACACATTTTATGATCGCTTGCAAATTAAAGTTCCGCGACAGAACATGAGTGTGAATGAACGTCTAGAGGGTACCGAGGCACGAGATGAATGAATCAGCAGCTGCTAAAGCCGCCACCTATGCAGCAGCAGCAGCAACGGCGGTTATCAAAAGATCTAGAAGATCAACACTCCGGTAAAACAGACACAAAAGTGCAGCATAAAGGGTGTTCCGATCAAAATTTGGTCAAACAGTAATGTGTGTGAGTCGATCAAAGTTTTTATTAATAAGTCAAATTCATTTCCTTTTTCAAGTTCAGTTAATACAGAATGCAGGAAAAATATTCAGATTAGCTTCCTTTTTACCGAATGCGAGTTGCCGGGTCTTTCGTTTAACACCTGCCATAAGATTTGTACAGTCTCCTTGTCCACTTTATTCGCCGCAGAACGCCAGTTTGCCTTGAACTGTTTCTCGCTCACAACAGCTTTTTGAGTCTTCTTAAGGTTCCGCTTGACGATGGCCCAATATTGTTCGATTGGGCGGAGCTCTGGCGTGTTGGGAGGGTTCTTGTCCTTGGGCACCACTTGAACGTTGTTGGCAGCATACCACTCCATGGCCTTTTTCCGTAATTGCAAGATGCCAAATCCGGCCAAAAGTAGAACGGAACAATTGTGTCGCTTCAGGAAAGGCAGTAGACGTGTTCGTAGGCACTCTCTCAGATAAATTTCCTGGCTGACTGTTCCGGTCGCAATGTAAACGTTGCTCTTCCTGCCACAGGTACAGATGGCCTGCCACACCAGATATTTCTTCGCGAACTTTGACAGTTTAATGTGCTTGAAAATATCTGCCACCTTTCCCCGTCCGGTTGTCGTATAAAATTCCTGTCCAGGAAGCTGTTTAAAGTCTGCCTTGACGTAAGTTTCATCGTCCTGTACCACGCAATCAAACTTCGTCAGCATCGTCGTGTA
>JAHHFK020000586.1:0-238506 GCA_024533555.2 Aedes koreicus
AAATTATCGTGGGGTTGCTATATTATCAAGCATCCCGAAACTTTTTGAATCTATCATAAATGATAATATATTTTCGCAGGTGAAGACTTTAATTTCTAATAAACAGCATGGTTTTGTTAAAGGACGGTCAACAGCCACTAATTTGATACAATTTGTTACTTTTTCTTTGAACGTAATGGATAAAGGAAATTGTGTTGAAGCGCTATATACCGATTTTAGTAAAGCATTTGACAGAGTTGATATTCCACTGTTGCTTTTTAAATTATCCAAGTTGGGATTCAATCCTGGGCTTTGAGTCTTACTTGATTCAGAGAACGCAAAGAGTAAGATTTGAGGGAAAACTTTCAACAATTGTGAACGTCACTTCGGGCGTGCCACAAGGGTCTCAGCTTGGTCCATTATTATTTATTTTATTTATTAATGATATAGAACACATTTTGAGTTTCCTTCGTGTTTCAATATATGCAGACGACATGAAACTTTTCATGGAGATATGTGATACATCCGACCTTGAATTATTTCAACACGAAATTGACAATTTTTACATTTGGTGTAAGAAAAATCTGTTAGAACTTAATGTAAAAAAATGCAATTCCATTTCGTTTACCAGAAAACACACAATATTGCAAAAAGCTATTACTCTTGGTCAGAAAACTGTAGAACGATGCAGTCAAATTAGAGACTTAGGTGTTATACTCGATTCTAAATTAACTTTTGCTGAACATTACAATAATATCATTTATAAAGCAAGCAACATGCTCGGGTTTATCAAAAGGTTCAGCTTGAACTTCAATGATCCATACACAATCAAAACGCTGTATATAACATATGTGAGACCCCTTCTAGAATATTGTAGCATAGTCCATAGTCCATATCAAGATACACATGTAAGCCGTATAGAGTCAGTTCAAAAACAATTTTTGTTATTTGCCCTGCGAAAGTTAGGTTGGACGACTTTACCTATGCCGTCTTATGAGTCACGATGTATGTTGATTAGTTTAGATGGGCTTAAAAAGAGAAGAGAATTTGCAATGATAACTTTCCTGAATGATGTTATTATGCAAAGAATAAACACACAAGAGATTTTAGAAAATCTTAATTTCTATGCTCCCTCTCGCTTCCTAAGAAATAGACAATTGTTTTACATAAACAGTCAAAGAACAAACTATGCAAAGAATGGGCCTTTAAATAGAATGATGTCCTGTTATAATAAGTATTGCGATATAATAGATGTGACAATGAATAAAAAAAAAGTTAGGAAAATTTTCTTTTCGCGGTTAGATATAACAAATTAGACATTAAGTACTATTTGTAAAGCAAAACTGGTCTACAATGGATTGACGCAAATAAATAAATAAATGTCTATCTTCTGAGATGACGTCTTCCATATTTTGGGTGATCACAAAGTGAGAGGAAGAATTTGAGAAATGTTCGCGGTATACATCTTGAATAAGTTGGAGAAGGTCATCCGGAGCTAAAATTGCAGTTTGCTTGCCATTGTGAAATTGTTTTATTTGTTCAGTTAGCGATTGTTTGTTGAAATTATTGCTACAAATTATGGTGCGTTTATGGTGGGGAAATACAGATTCTTGAATTGTGCTGTTAAATGTGGTGTGTCTAAATATTAATTGGTTCTTGTAAAAGTTTATTGCTTCTTCAGTGAAGTGCATGAAAATATCCGATGATGTATCTGCGGAATGGACTGTGTCCGCGTCTGATTCTGATGCGTTATTCTCTAACGAATCACCGTTTGAAAGGTTATCGGTTTCATTAGTGTTGACTTCTATCTTTCTACTTAGTGCGTCTGCAACAACATTTGTCTTTCCGGTTTTGTATTCTACAGTGTAGTCATAGTTCTCCAGTTCTAATCTCCAGCGAAGTATTTTTAAATTTTTTGTAGAAGTTTTTATAAAGGTGAGTGGTTTATGGTCAGTCAACAGAGTAAATCTATTTCAATAAAGGTATGGTTTACATTTTTCGACAGTCCACATTATTGCTATGTATTGTATGTCGTTTATGTTAAGTTCTTTGTCCTTTTTTAAATACTTTGTCATTGGCCATGCTAATTTCGAGTAATCTTTTATAAATTTTCTATAGTATCCTAGAGGGCCTAAAAACTGTTTAATTTCCTTCTGTGATTTTGGTAAATTCCATTTTTGGATTCCTTTAATTTTTTCTGGGTTTGGTTTGATCCCGTTTCCAGTGATAATATGACCTAGGAACTCACAATCTCTTTTTAAGAATTCACATTTGTCTAACTGAATTTTTAAATTAGACAATGCGAGTTTTTCGAGTACTTTTTCTAAATTCTCTAATGTTCATGCAAATTTTTTTTTCCAAATATAATGATGTCGTCTAAACAAACGTAGCACACTTTGCCGACGAGGTCTCCTAAAATAGAGTTCATCGCTCGTTGGAAAGTAGAGGGTGCGTTCTTTAAGCTGAATAGCATCCTTAAAAATTCGAAATGTCCTAAGTCAGTGCTGAAAGCTGTTTTTTGTCTGGAGTCTTCATAAAGTAACATGATCGTCCACGAGTATCTGAAATGTCTTCTATTTGAGGAATTGGGTGTCGGTCATCAATCGTCTTATCATTAAGTTTTCTGTAATCTATGACGACACGAAATTTCTTTTTTCCAGAGGCGTCTGATTTTTTAGGTACGACCTATATTGGTGCATTCATGGGGATTCTGAATGAGTAAAGATTCCATATTCGAGCATATCTTTGATTTGCTCCTGAACAGTAATTTTATGTGCTGAGGATATCTGTATGTATTTGAATACACCGGATTGTCGTCGATGGTATTTATTCTATGTTTGATTTTAGTGGTTGATGACAATTTTTCATTGTCTTTGAGAATTGCTGTATCGTGTTTGGCAAGGGTCTCTAAGGTTTTTGCTTTTTCAAAGGCAGACAAGTGTTCTGTTCGTATTAATGAATCAATCGTTTCAATTGGTATTTTCCTTGCTTTAGTAGTTGAAGTTGAAGAGAAGAAGTTATGAATCTCCAAGTTATTAACTTTTAGTGACAATTTTTGAATAGGTATTTTTGGGAACTGTTGTTTGTTGGTTCTAACAAGAAAAGTTGTGATATTATTTTTCGAATTATATACACCTGGTTCTATTTAAATGTTATGGCAAAGAAAAGACGGTTTATTGACTACCCAGTCGCCGTCTCTGTCACATGGTAGGGTGATAATATGATTGAATTGTCCAGTCTTATATTGGATGCAGTATTTATGGTAGCCGATTGTTTTATCGAGTACTGTTAACGTTTTATTGTTATAGTCTATAGTAGCATTAAATTAAGAAAGTGTTTCGGAACCTATAAGTCCATGAAAAAATGGATGTAAATCTAGTTCGTAGACTGAGATTGCTGGTAGGTCTGCTTCAAGAATGGTAGCTTTTCCTTTTGACGAAATGATTTTGCTTCCACAAAAGTTTTTTGTGACGGTTGGTTTAATTTTCTTAACTTGTTGTAATATTCCGGGACGCAAAATGTTTTAGTTTGCACCCGAACCTATTGAAATATTAAGAATGGTACCGTTTTAGTATTACGGACCTATACATATGGCAAAAAAATATGTTCTGTATCGTTCAAGTCTCCGAGTCTGTTGTCGAAGTGCTGCAAAAATTTGCTTCGATGTCGGTTGTTTCGTCGTCGTCAGAACAAATTTCTTGGTTGTTCACCATTTTCCTATTTACTTTTAGTCTACTTCTTATTGAGGGATCGTCTTCTATTTGTTCAATATTCGATTTAAGTTCTTGATATCCAGTTTTAGGTTGGCCTGTATATGGTTGGTTTGGGAAATTGTGATTTTTGTTGGCATTTTGATTTTCTTTAAACGGTTTTTGATGACGTCCGGTGTCATTGGGAGTAAGAGTTTTATTTTGATTAGTGTTGTGTTTGAATTGGTTTTGGGAGAATTGCTGGGTTGCGGAGATTTTCTCAGCAGATGTGAATTTACACAAGAAAGCGTAAGCGCTTTCAATATCTTCCGGTCTTGCTGCTTGCGCGTAACCAAAGTATGGGTGTTTAAGCCCAGCAATGAACGCTGCTAAAGCATCTTCATCGATGAACTTACAAATTACCGGCCAATGGGCATTATATTCTTTGTTTTGCCGGCGATTGCTTTTAAATGTTGTACTATTTCTTTCGTACGTTTATAATATTTGTGGATGTTCATATCTACACTTTGTTAGTTTGCCCAGAGTTGAGCTTTGTATGTTGCCAATTCTTGGCGATCTCCAAATGTTTCCACCAAGATGTTTTTAACATCCACGAAATTGAGTGGATTGCCAGCAAGGCATTGTTGCATCGTCGTATTCATGTTTGTGATTCGATTTGCTAGCTCCACAAGCACTTGCTCCAATGTTGGAGGCTGAGGCTGGGAATTTTGTTTTTGGGTTTCCATGTCAATGGATAATTCTTCAATGTCTAATTTGAGATTTGGAATTGGAATGTGTGCCAAATCTACGGAATCGATAGAGCTCTCGCTATCACTATGTTCGTCGTCGCTAATTAACTGGCGTCTCGCGAACAGGATTTTATTTAGCTTGCTCATAAGGGTTTTGTTTTTCACTTGAAAATTTTCGACTTGACGTCTATCTGGTAGTGCGTCTAGTCGGTACGGAAAAATCGTCTATGTACTAGTGCGACTTTTCCGTAGACATTTTGCGTCTATTTGGTAGTGCGCAGAATCTCCTCGCAAATAATAAAGCCGGTTACTAGCTAGTTACTAGCTAACAGTTACTCACGGTTTTATGCTGTCGTGTCCAATTGGTTCCGGCTGACGTTGCTGGTGTTCCAGTTGTTGTGCACTGGGGGATTCTCAAATCAAACGGTAATGTTTCCACTCTCAGGCCGTCGATGCTTTTGCGGAATCACTTTCACGTAAAGAAATATGCCACTTTTTCACGTTTTTCCACTGTTTTCGCGCACAATCACTCAGCCTGTTCCGGACGGCTGCGCCAATAATGATTCTTACACAGGAAGGATCATAAAAAAAAATTATTCACTACTTTTAATTTACATTCAATCACTAACTCGTTATTCTAGAAATCTAACAACAACTGAATGCTCGATACGCGATCGAAGTCTATTTAAAACCTAAATCTACTAATCCTGCAATATGCTCCACGGTTCGGTCGGTCACTTCCAATCTTGCTGACAATGCGTCTCGGTGGTTCGTTGACATCGGTGGCGTGTTCGCTGGTATGGACGGTGGTGCGATATTCGTATGTACTATGGACTTTAGTACTCAGCATAATGGAGTCATCTGACGTATAACTATATATGTGCAATATAGTAGTATAGTTATAACTAAAATTATATGATGAAATAAATAAAACAATAATGATAGGCATACGATAATAATATGCAGCTTCTTGCCTCTTTACTGCTCAATCATTGGCAGATGAATGTAACTCTTGATTGTGAAGGTTATTTCTCAATCAAATGAAATATAAATTTCTATAAATCATTTAACAATATATGAAACAATAAAAAATATAACATATGGACATATAATCAGCTAAATTGAAGAGCATTTTTTAATTAAAATATTAAATTATATGTTATCCATTGATCTACATAAATAGAAATACACCTTAAGATAAAATGCAATCGAATATCGATACTATTTGGAATCACATTCCTTGTAACCTTGAAGCATATAAAATGTCATTATTATTATTCATTTTTATAATAATAATTTTAATATGATTATAATAATATATAATGATGATATGATAAAAATAAAACCATGTTATAATGAAATACTAAATACTATAGATATAATAAGAAAAGCGGCAATTTGCCTCTTACGCTGAGGTGTTAGATGATCAGATCAGACCGGGAATCGAACCCAGCCACCTCCAGCATGGTGTTGCTTTGTAGCTGCGCCTTTACCGACTCAGCTAAGTGAGGACCCTATATACCGATATTATATCCACATCCTTTGAGAACTTTTGTCTTTATAAAGTAAATTTTTCAACATTTTGCAAGTCCTGAAATTCATGATAAGCATACTTAAGAATTACCGACCGTTGCTTATTAGGCTGAGGTATGGGCGATGAACCCTATATTTGGATTCATTACTTAAGTATTTTAAATAACTTCCTTGCTGTTTGGCAATAAAGTTATGCGGTGATAAGTCGTATATTTTTTCTACAGATACATTTGTAAAAAAATGTCGATTCTTGACAAGTTCTAGTGTTTCCATTTCCACAAGATCTACAAAATAGCAACGATCTGTTTGACGCCACTGTTTGACTTGCAGGAATTCATCATGGATTTCATTAAGAAGAGAAATTATGTGTAGACTAAGTTTTTGTGTGCCCAGGCAATTCTCACATGTATTCAACCAACATGTTTCTCATTGGGATTGCTGTACCTTATTTTGAGGAACAAATCATGATATGAGTTTATTTTTGGAAATTTTTCTTTAATAATGACATAAGCCTTCTGAAGATTGCATCTTCGTCTAGTATCTACGTTGCACGAGAACTTTACATTCTTCATTAGGACTTTTGTCATCAAAAAACGCTCGGAGTGTCTTCTGCTAAAGATGATCTGCTTGCCCGCTTACAACATTGATAACCAACTCGTTTTTTCAATTCTCAAACTTTATAAATTGACAACTTCAAAACAAGGGACCAAATATCTTTTATATATCTTTTAAACATTGATGTTTTTCAATTGATATGTTTACCTACCTGGCTTACCTTGGCTAGCACCAGCAGCTATTTTGGATGGTCATGTAACGCTTGATCCCTGATTTGCACCTCGTCGGCTAGTAGTAGCCGGAATTCCGGATGGTCCCGCTATGTTGCATTGATCGGGTTAACGGATTAAAGGTAAAACGTCAGGTAGCTGTTTTAACAAATATCGGAGCTGCTGGCATCCAAGTTTATTCTTTTTTTGTGGCGTAGGTTTTCGTTAATTTTCCTAGTAGAAATCTTATCTTATCTATAATAATATAAGAATATAATGTATGTTTTCAATGAGAGTGCATTTTAATCTTTTTTCTCGAAAAAATATTAATAATCTTTCATTTAGAGCTGATTGATAAACTTGGCCCAGTGGTTCAAAAGTTATGAATGAAAAACAAAGCATTTCTAGAAGGATTTACCAGAAGTTGTCAACTGGGTTTAGATCTGGATTTTGAAATGGTTATTCCAATTGTTTTAAAGAATGTTTAAATTGCATCACTTTAAACTCGTCCTCAAAAACAAGTCTCTCAACCGATTGTCATGAAATATTCAGGGAATAAAAGACAATGTATAACCTTGGTTTAGGTATTTTTATTTCACTGTATCTCTTTACCAAATCCAAAATCCCGATCTTTCTTCTTAATACGTAACATCGCGACTTTGAGACAGCTTTGCTGTCTGGTGCTGAAGCAAAAATCGTTTGTGTGTTGTGCTTCCACGCTTGATACAAGCGTGCCGACTATCGTAAGTTATAAATACTGCGCTTGAGTCGGCAAACATACTCCTCCTTCTAAGGTACTTCACAATCAGGAGGCTGCCGCACAAATTTCCTCATCTAGAGTCCCATTGAGATACTTCATAATCTTAAACACCCACCGCGATCCTACGATTTGTTGCCCTTTCGGTGGTGGTGGAACGAGTTCCCAGGTCCCGTTGCGTTGATGCGAAGCAAGTTCATCCTCCATTGCACTTCTCCATTCCGGTTTCTGGATGGCTTACCGGAAATTCGATGGTTATTCGGCAGAACATGCCGCGATACCCACGGCGTAATTCAGAACAAAATATTTGAAACGCGAAATCCGATACTTGGTAGTATTCGTCGCTTCCAGATTCTTCTACGGACTACTCGCACTCACTTTTTTCTTTCTTCTCCATAAATGGCAGCAACTTGATTTCGTCCTCTTCAGTTGAAAATGGATACTCCACTGAGTTTGATCCATTTCCGAGTTCTATGAATCCGGCGTCTCGACTCACAGTTATTTGATCTGTTTCCCGGTTTACGAAGCGATAGCCTTTATGCTCCATAGATTAGCCTACGAAATTAAGCTTGCATGCCTTGCCTTCCATTTTCCCTCGCTTCACATCTGGGATGTGCACGTATGCCTCGGCGCCACACTTTCAGGTAGCTAAGATCCGGCTTGCGGCCCACCAGAGTTCATATGGTGTTTTCTGTACGGATCTAGAAGGTAACCGGTTTTTCAGGTAGGTTACGTTAAGCGTCGCTTCACCCCAAAATCGCTTCTCGAGTCCAAAATCGAGTAGCATACAGGTAGTCATCTCAGTGAGCGACCTGTTTTTGCGCTCAGCTACACCGCTTTTGTTGTGGTGTGTACGGGGTGGTGAAATGTGGCTTGATGCCTTCCACTCGGTAGAAGTTTCGCAGCTCTTTGTTTTCAAATTCTCCTCCGCCGTCGGAGCGGATTACATTCGGCTCTCGACCGATTAGGTTTTCTACCTATCGCACATACTCCTTGATGAATTCAGCTGCTTCCCATTTATTCGTGAGGAGATATGTTACCGTGAACCGGCTGAAATCATCGATTATGTTCATAGCGGAACGATTACCGCTAGGGGTGGCGGTCTTCATCGGGCCGCACAGGTCAGTGTGCACGATGTCTACAATTCCAGCCGATTTCCGTTCGGTAACGGAAGGGGGTTCGAGATTATTTCCCTTCTAAACAACATTCACATATACGACGCAAGCCACAATCGCTTACCTTCATACCTGTCGCAAGGTTTTCCTTAACTAAGCGTTCAGCACCTGTCCAATCACGGTGGCCTAGGTGTCGATACCACTGATGCTGACAGTTGTCCTTGTGTTGGCCAGTGGTTACTTTAAGTGAAGTCTCCGCAAGCTTCAGACGGTACAAGCCACCGTAACGACATCCAGTCGCTACAACGACGCCTTTCAGGTCGACAATTCGACACTTTTCTTCGTCGAAACACACTTAGATTTTTTTCTGTGCAAGCTTTGCAACCGAAATTAAATTGGTTGATAGACCAGGAACAAACTTCACTTCAGTAATGTCAATTTTTATAACATTTTCTTCACCGTCAACACCATAGAGAACACCACTGCCTTATCTGCGTCTTCTTACCATCGGCTAAAGGAATCCAGCCACCAGCGAATTCCTTCAGCACCGTGGAGAACGTGCGATAGTTCATCATATGCGCGCTGGCACCGCTGTCATGCGACACCTTTACCATCACTTTGAGCTGTCGGCTGTAGTATATATATATATATATATATATATATATATATATATATATATATATATATATATATATATATATATATATATATATATATATATATATATATATATATATATATATATATATATATATATATATATATATATATATATATATATATATATATATATATATATATATATATATATATATATATATATATATATATATATATATATATATATATATATATATATATACAGCAATTCCATGAAAAAAAGTTATACGATCTCTCAGAATTTTATAATATTCGGTAGGATTGTTCAACATCGAAAAATATTAGACCCGTATTTTTTTATTTCGTTATTAGACTGGACCTTTCTGCGTTAGACTGGTCCAAAAAATCGTGATTTTTCAAAATCTTCAATTTTCAAAAATTTATAACTCCTAAACCGTTTAACCGATTTTAGTCATTTTTGGCCATTGTATTGGTATTTTTTTGAATTTCCAAGCAAAAATACGAAACCTTTGAATATATCAATTTTTGTATGAAAAAAATACAAAACAAATAGTTTTTCTTGAATTTGACTGCGAGGGGCCTCAACGACTCCTTGTTTTAGTATTTTTAAATGAAAGAGCATTCAATTTTACATAACATATCAAAAAATTGGAGATGTTCTGCGTGTCGTTTTGGAGATACAATTTTTTAAATAATAAATCATTACTCTTCATTTTATACATCACCCGCCTGTAGAAACGATGAAGATGCATGGTAGATTACCATGCGTCTCCATCCAATCAAACCTATGACTAATGAAATCTATGAGTAGGTCACAGAATGTCAAGTAAATATTATATAATAAATAATATTTACTTGACATAATTATATAATATTATAGCAACTAAGACTAATGAGACTTTAGGTAGATATTGACAATTTGATTACCTAACATTCTTTTCGTTACACAGAGGGGCATTGGTATTATTATTTAAAAGAAGAACCGTTGATACGTATTGACTACCTACTGTAGATGTAGAATGTTTATCGACCTGTGAGATTGAATTGAATTGTTTCTCGGCTGTAGCGATCAGGTCTACTCGCTGACGGGAGGGAGTAGAGTGGAATTTCTAAAGCGGAGAAGCAGCAGAGTGAACAACATCTCTTTCATTTTTTTTTTTTTTTTTTTTTTTATTTATTTATTGTTTTATTATTTAATTTCTGTCATAGGGCGGGGGCCGCCACCGCGGACGGCAAAAATCGAAATTAAAAATTATATTATGTATTTTTTATTGTGTAGCGCTGCAGTTCAGTATATTATAATCAGTTAGGCGCGGAGAAAAAAAAAAAAAAACTAAAAACCAAAAAAAAATAAAAATAAATCTTAACAAAAAGGGAATTAATCATTGCAATAGAAGATTGCAACGATTTTTGTCTGAAATTATTAATTATTTTGTTGGACATTTGTTCTAAAGTCTCAACATTCGAAATTCTATGTAATTCAATAGTACTGAACCAGGTGGCAGCTTCAAAATCATTTTCAGAACTTTGTTCTGAATCCTTTGAAGTGATTTTTTCCTAGTAGCACAACAACTAGACCATATTGGCACAGCATAAAGCATGGCCGGTCTAAAAATTTGTTTGAATATTAGAAGTTTGTTCTTCAAACAAAGTTTGGATTTTCTGTTTATAAGAGGATATAAACATTTTATATATTTATTACATTTGGCTTGAATGCCTTCAATGTGATTTTTAAAATTTAATTTTTGATCAAGTAATAGACCAAGGTATTTCACTTCGCTTGACCAGGAAATTGGAACACCGCTCATAGTAACGATGTGACTACTACTAGGTTTCAAAAAAAGAAGCTCTAGGTTTATGTGGGAATATTATTAGTTGAGTTTTGGAAGCGTTGGGAGAAATCTTCCATTTCTGTAAATAAGAAGAGAAAATGTCCAAACTTTTCTGCAGTCTTCTGCAAATGACACGAAGACTTCTTCCTTTAGGGGAGACATCTCTTTCATTTCATACTCGTCGCTCGCTTGCGTTATCTGTTATTCTGTTGCTTTCTCGCTTTAGAAATTCCGCTCTACTCGCTCCCGTCTGCAAATAGACCTGATCGCTATAGCCGAGAAACAATTCAATACCTATTGTAGTCTAGGCTGCAGTTCACTTCACTTGATCGTAGGTACAATATAAACATCATATAAAACACGGAAATTTATGTAAGAAGTTACCAGTTGAAAACAAAGTATCATATCAGAACAGTTATATCAAAGAATATCGTAAAATGAAACGTAAGTGTTCAATTTGTAGTGTTTGGGTGTTGAGTTCGTGTTCCAGAAAAATCAACGCAAAATTGTACGACCATGCTGTGGAAAAAAAGGTTAAAATTGATGAGAGTAGCTCTTTCATTTGTCAAAGTTGCTACAAGAAATTGTATAAGCACATTGATACCATGACCGAAGAACCCATTACAGGACCATCCAGTATAGGCACTACAGGTATGTTATATAAAAGTTCATATAATTCTGTTTTAATTTGAATTCTTCTCTTGCAATTGTTACTGGAACATTTTTATTTTTACATTCTTTTAGAATCGTGCGAAGCAACCAGTCACGAAACAATTGCCCTTGCAGGACCGTCCGGCATTGTTCCTTTTCCCTACCAAAGTAAATAATAAAATAGAAATTATTTGCATGATTTCCAATCAATCAATTTTTAATCAATAATTTGTTATATTTATTTACAGGCTCATTGGAAACAACCAGCTATGAATCGATCGGTACCACCAATAACACGTTTTTGTCTGACGATAATGAAATGCTAACACAGCTTAAGGATAAATTTAAGGAAACAAAAGATAGCAATGAGCGGTATAGGATTTTAACCACACTGCCCAAAAGTTGGTCTACATATAGGATTATGCAAGAGTTTGATGTTTCCCAATATATGGCCAACCAAGTGAAAGTATTACAACAACAGGAGGGAATAATGTCAGTGCCTAAAAAGAGGATTAGTAGAGCTTCGTTAGGAGAGGAAACGCTAATGCGTGTTCGTAATTTTTATAATAGCGACGATATAAGTCGTGTGTGCCCGGGAAAAAGGGATTATTTGATATCCAACAATGAAGAAGGTAGGATCTACATACAAAGAAGGTTAGTTTTATGCAATTTGCAAGAGGCGTACTCCATATTTAAAAATACTCATCCTGATATTAAGATTGGATTTTCGATGTTCGCCAGTAACCGTCCAAAACACTGCATTTTGGCAGGAACAAGTGGCACGCATACGGTGTGCGTTTGCATTTACCACCAAAACGTTAAATTGATTTTTAAAACACTCCAAAGTAAACAATTACTTCCAGATGGTGTTCAGTCCTACCATGATATGTTTTCAAAAATAATTTGTCAAAATCCAAATGAGCATTGCTGGCAGCAATGTTGCGAAAATTGTCCGGGAATGCAAATTTTGGCGGTAGAACTTATGACCATTCTTAATAACGGTCACGTTGAATCATTACAATTTAAACAATGGCGTCAAGCAGAAAGATGCAGTTTGGACTTAGTTGAAATGGACACACAAGAATTTATTGATACTTTTTTAGAAAAATTACTCAATTTATTGCCACATAACTTTACAGCTGAGCGACAGGCAAACTATTTAAAACACGTGAAAAACAATTTAAAAGCTACTGAGTGTATCATAATCTGTGATTTTTCGGAGAATTATTCATTCGTTGTGCAGGATGCAGTTCAAGGCTTTCATTGGGCAAACGCTCAATGTACTATTCACCCTTGTGCTATTTATTTTAAAGATGAAGAATCAAATGATTTGAAGTTTACCAGTTTTATTGCAATTGCTGATTTCACTAAACATAATCATGTCGCAGTGCGTCTTTTTTTGACTCAATGCATAGCGTTCATAAAAAGTAAGTTATCAGGTTTAGAGAAAATTTATTTCTTCTCAGATGGATCTGGAAGCCAATACAAAAATAAAATGACCGCTTTTAATTTGTGCAACATGCAAAAAGATTTTGGCATAGATGCCGAGTGGAATTTTTTCGCTACTTGTCATGGAAAGGGCCCTTGTGATGCTTTGGGAGGCGTATTGAAACGAAATGCTGCGAAAACCAGTTTGCAAGATCATCACATAACAACGGCCGAAGAACTTTATTCATGGGCTATTTCTAAGCCAGACTCGAAAATACACTATCAATTTTTTTCGGAATCCGACTATAATAAAATGGAAAGAAAATTAAAAAATCGTTACACACGTGTGAAGCAAATTTCAGGGACTCAGTCATTCCATAGTTTTAAGCCTCAAAACGAAGAGTATATTATTGTGAAACAAAATTCATTTTCAACGGAAGAAAAATGTATAAAATTGTTATGAAAAAACTTAATAAATAAAAATAAATGTATAAAAGTGTTTTTCTTATTTTTTAACATGTTCATCATATCGCGCGGCTTTAAAGTGTTTTTTTCTTGGAACTTACACTAAGCAAAAATATTTGAAATTTTAAAGCCTTATTTATTTGAAAAGGTAATCGTCAAAAAATAGCAATTGGTCTGTGTGGTTAACGGAAAGCCTTAAAGACTGATTCGAATGTTATACTAAGTTTGTAAGTAACTCATAGATTTCATTAGTCATAGGTTTGATTGGATGGAGACGCATGGTAATCTACCATGCATCTTCATCGTTTCTACAGGCGGGTGATGTATAAAATGAAGAGTAATGATTTATTATTTAAAAAATTGTATCTCCAAAACGACACGCAGAACATCTCCAATTTTTTGATATGTTATGTAAAATTGAATGCTCTTTCATTTAAAAATACTAAAACAAGGAGTCGTTGAGGCCCCTCGCAGTCAAATTCAAGAAAAACTATTTGTTTTGTATTTTTTTCATACAAAAATTGATATATTCAAAGGTTTCGTATGGAAATTGCTTGGAAATTCAAAAAAATACCAATACAATGGCCAAAAATGACTAAAATCGGTTAAACGGTTTAGGAGTTATAAATTTTTGAAAATTGAAGATTTTGAAAAATCACGATTTTTTGGACCAGTCTAACGCAGAAAGGTCCAGTCTAATAACGAAATAAAAAAATACGGGTCTAATATTTTTCGATGTTGAACAATCCTACCGAATATTATAAAATTCTGAGAGATCGTATAACTTTTTTTCATGGAATTGCTGTATATATATATATATATATATATATATATATATATATATATATATATATATATATATATATATATATATATATATATATATATATATATATATATATATATATATATATATATATATATATATATATATATATATATATATATATATATATATATATATATATATATATATATATATATATATATATATATATATATATATATATATATATATATATATATATATATATATATATATATATATATATATATATATATATATATATATATATATATATATATATATATATATATATATATATATACATATATATGGATATATATAAATATATATATATATATATATATATATCGCTCAGCCCAACATGGTTTAAATGAGCGTTCAAAGAATAATGATTAGACATGAGGTGAGACATCGCACGAATGAAGTCTTGACCCACATCCATCGCCCAAAACCAAGATTTTTTCGACACCTCTGTGATGATAGAATATTTTAATCGCCCCAAATCTCCTTTACTCCATTTATACTGCCAGCTGACGAGTGGTTGTTGACGAAAAATGGCGAAAAAAAATCATTGAAGGCGATTTGACGAACTTAAACATCGCCTTCCATAGCATCCACCTTTCCGCTTTCGCGCGAGTCCGCTTTCTCATAGCCCAGAAACAAACAATGAGAAGGGACCCATACAAAGGTGATGATAAAATAACGCGAAGATAAAGCACTTAGAAGCTCCTGTATATTCATGAGAAAATACGAGAAGTGCTTTAACGGCCTCAATGAGCGAATAGCTTCTGTAGAACTGAGAATATCCGAGAAAATGAAATACTGATCCGGTGTAAGTGAGGCAATAATATCTAGCGTAAAGCGTATTGCCGCTAATTCAGCGACATTTCCGGAACAAGCAGCTTGAAGTTTACGATTGGCACTATGAATTTCGTTGTATATACCAAAGCCTTCTGACTCCTCAATCAATGATCCGTGAGTGAATAACGATTTAGTGGAAATAACTTGGCTAAACTTTGCAGCAAATATAACAGGAGCAATCATAGGACGATGATGCTCTGGGGTAAATCAAAATGGAACGAACTGCCGAAGTCGGAGAAGCAAACACAATTGGGAATATTCGGCGAAGGGCTGACATCCTGTGTTATGTACAAATGGTACAAAGTCATGAAGCAAGCTTAAGTATTGAACTCGAGAAGCTTCTCAAAGTTTTCGATTACCTGGGGGTTCATAACTTCACACCTGGTGAGGAGCCGGAGTGCCAATTCTGAAACCGATCCGAGATAGGCAACATGGCAGCCAGCACTTCAAGACTCATGGTATGAGTCGAGTACATGCAACCTAACGCGATACGAAGACACCGATACTGAATACGTTCCAGTTTTATAATGTGCGACCGAGCCGATAACTGAAAACAAAAACTACCGTTTTCTATAGCCGACAAAATCTTTATCCGGTACAACGTTAGGAGATCTTGCGGATGTGCTCCCCACCAGGTTCCGGTAATTGTTCGAAATAAGTTGATCCTTTGCTGGCACTTTCGCTTAAGAAACTCAATGTGCGATCTCCAGGTGCACTTTGAATCGATCTAGACCCCAAGATATTTAAATGACATGGAATGAGTTATCGGTGTACCCCAAATTTGAAGCTTCGGTTGTGCTGAGTTATGCTTCCTAAAATTTCTATAGACTGCAACCAACTACCAACTCAGTTTTCTCCGTAGAGAATTCGATATCTAGCTCTAGAGGCCAAGTAGACAAATTGTCTAAGGTATCCTGTAAGGGTCCTTGCAGATCGACCCCATTGGGTCCCGTGACAGACACTACGCCGTCATCTGCAAGTTGTCTCAACGTACAGTCATTTAGACAACCGTCAATGTCTTTGACATAAACATTATACAAAAGAGGGCTTAAACATGAGCCCTGGGGGAGACCCATGTTTTTAAATCGGAAAACTGTAGAGTTGTCATGAGAAAAGCTTATATGGTTCTCTGACAGCAAATTGTAATGTTATTCATTAATGGTGGAAAGCTTCAAGCGTGGAGTTTATCTGTAAGAACTTCAACAGATACGGAGTCCAAAACCCCCTTGATATCCAAAAATACAGAAGCCATTTGCTCTTTATTAGTAAAGGCGAGACAGTCGTTCGTTCCCTTACCCCTACGAAAACCACATTAGTTAGTTTTCACTTGCCAGATCGGCGGTTTCACTGGGGACTTTCCTTTTTTTCCCCCTTCAGGCTTCAACCTGGGATTCAGGGTCTTTTATTGGCTCCGAGGGGAATTGGACGGAAAAACCTCCCTTACACTGCGTATCCAAGGTGGAGCAAGCAAAGAAAAAAAAAAAAAAAAAAAAATAAAAAAAAAAAAAAAAACAAATAATATTTTTTTTTTTTTTTTTTATTTTTATTTTTTAATCAGTTCGTTTATTTATTAGGCTCAGGCGTGTGTAACACTTTGCGGAGCCGATATTCAATATTGTAATTAACAATTTTTCTATTTCGATTTTAGTAAAGAGGGGTGCCAATTACTCGTGGCTAGCTCGAGGTTAATGGGTCACATTATTGTTTGGAAGGGGCTAGGCAGGTAACTTATTTCAGGTATTTGTTGCTGCTCATGGTTGCGACATCTTCCAAATCCTCGGTCTCTGTAGTCCCTTACAGGAACTAAGCTGCAGATGGGTGACCACAGCTTGCTGGGCAGGTACAAGTAGCACGGAAACAAAAGGATAATATAACTGGGACACAATGGCAGGGAATTTACTAGAGTGAAAGGGAGGGGGTGATGACATTACACTCTTAGATCAGACAAACAAAGGAATTCGTAAATCGCTTGCATGTAGGGAAGATCACGCATTCCCAAAACATCTCTTACTTCGCGGAAGGGTTGTCTACCTCGGGCCACAAGGGTATCCAATAGTCGTGCTCTGGAGGCATCATTACCCGGGCAATGCCAAACTGCGTGATCGATGTCATCATAACCGGTTCCGCACCTACATACATTGCTATCGACGAGGTTAATTCTGTAGAGATGTGCGTCTAGCGAGTAGTGGTTGGACATAAGTCTTGACATCACACGAATGAAACCGCGACTTACATCCAGACCTTTGAACCACGATCTCGACGAAACATTTGGAATAATGGAATGTAACCACCGCCCAAGAGAATTACTTGTCCAATCGTTTTGCCAACTTTGAAGAGAACTCTGACGTACTAATGGGAAAAATTCATCATGTGAAATTCTTCTTTCAAAAATCTCGCCTTCTTGTGCGCCCACCTTTGCTAGAGAGTCCGCCTTCTCATTGCCTGGAATTGAGCAATGTGAGGGGACCCATGCAAAGGTAATTCTAAATGATCTTTCGACCAACGCACACATCTGCTCCCTTATTTTTGAAAGAAAGTAAGATGAGTGCTTAACTGTTTTCATCGACTGGAGGGCCTCAATAGAACTGAGACTATCCGAGAAGATGAAATAATGGTCTATGGGCATGTCGGAAATTATCCCCAATGCGAAATTGATTGCTGCCAGCTCAGCAACATATACGGAACAAGGTTCCTGAAGTTTCCGGAAGGCAGATGAGTATTCATTGTAAACACCGAAACCAGTGGATCCATCAATGCGTGACCCATCAGTGAAAATTCTTCTATTGCAACTGACATGTTGGTACTTTTCGATGAAAATATGGGGAATTAAAATAGGTCGAAGTTGATCTGGAACTCCTTGAATAGCCTGTTTCATGGAGAGATCATAATCAATGGAGGAACTGTGATAAGGAAAGCGTACACTAGGAGGGTTATAGCATGGAAGACTAATATCGGATGACATATAGTTAATATAGATTCGTAAGAATCTTGACTGGGTACTCAATTCGAGCATTTCTTCGAAGTTTTCAATCACAAGGTTGTTACTGATTCCACACTTGATCAGTATTCTAGATGAGAGCTCCCAAAAGCGGTACTGTAAGGGTTTTACTCCTGCCAGAACCTCCAGGCTCATATTATGCGTTGAATGCATACAGCCAAGGGCAATACGTAGACAACGATATTGAATGCGTTCCAATTTGATGAGGTGGCTATTTCTTGCCGAGAGGAAACAAAAAGAGCCATATTCGAGAACTGAAAGAATAGTTGTTTTATAGAGTTTAATGAGGTCTTCCGGGTGAGCACCCCAACATGTCCCGGATATTGATCTTAGAAAATTGATCCTTTGTTGACATTTCTGTTTTAAATACGCAAAGTGATAACTCCAAGTGCATTTTGAATCAAACATGACTCCAAGGTATTTGAAGGTCAAAGATTGGGTAAGTCTCTTCCCAACAGCTTGAGACGCAGTTGGGCAGGGAACCGCTTTCTAGTAAACACTACCAATTCGGTTTTATGCGGTGAAAACTCGATCCCCAAATTTCTGGCCCAGATGGACAGATTATCTAGGGAATTTTGCAATGGTCTTTGCAAGATTTCTGCACGTGGACCTCTAAAGGAGATCACAGCGTCGTCTGCAAGTTGTCTTAGCGTGCATCTATTTTCCAAGCAGTTATCAATATATTTAACATAAAAATTATAAAGCAAGGGACTTAAACATGAGCCTTGGGGTAAGCCCATGTAGCTAATTCTGGAAGTTGTCAGTTGACCCAGATTGAAGGTCATTTGTTTTTCTGACAGTAAATTATACAAAAAGTTGTTTAAAATTCCTGGTAATCCACTACTGTGCAGACTATCTGCCAGTATATCTATGGAAACTGAATCAAATGCGCCCTTAATATCCAGAAATACTGAAGCCAATTGCTCCTTGTGTGCAAAGGCCAGTTGTATATCAGATGAAAGCAACGCTAAACAATCGTTTGTTCCTTTGCTCTTTCGGAAACCAAATTGCGTATTTGATAGCAGGTTGTTTGATTCAACCCAACGGTCAAGTCTTGATAGGATCATTTTTTCTAACAATTTCCTTAAACATGATAGCATAGAGATCGGACGGTAAGAATTGTAATCAGACGCTGGTTTCCCAGGCTTTTGAATAGCTATTACTTTAACCTGCCTCCATGCGGGTGGAACTATATTTAATTCCATGAGAGTGTTATACAGGTTAAGTAATCGTCTTTTAGCGATATCAGGAAGATTTTTTAGAAGGTTGAATTTAATCATATCGCTTCCCGGAGCAGAGTTATTCGATGAAAGAAGTGCCATTGAAAATTCCAACATTGTGAATGGTTCGGCCAGAGAACCGTTATTTCGGGTAGTATCCCGTAAATTCGGTTGTGTTGGGACAGAGTCTGGACAAACCTTTTTAGCGAAGTCGAATATCCACTGCATGGAGTATTCTTCACTCTCATTGGAGGATGAGCGGTTTCGCATGTAACGAGCCTTTCTCCAAAGCGTTGTCATCGAGGTTTCTCTAGATAGTCCCTCTACAAACGAACGCCAGTAATTGCGTTTCTTTGCTTTGAGTAAGTTTTTAAGCTTTTTTTCAAGCTTGAGGTACTTGTCAAAAAGCTCGCATGTTTCATGTCTACGATAATCTTTAAACGCATCGGATTTCTCAAGATACAACTTAGTGCATTCGTCATCCCATCCAGGGGTGGCGGGTCTTCTTTTGAGGGATGCACTTGGAACACGTCGTTTCTGAGCTTCTAATGCACTTTTGTACATCAGGTCGGAAAGGAAACGATACTCTTCTAATGGTGGAAGAGGATCGGTAGAATCAATACCAAGGGTTACCGCCGATCTAAAATGTTGCCAATCGATATGCCTCGTGAGGTCATAAGGAACATGGATTGGCTGGTCTGTTTTGTGAAAACTATTTGTGATTGAGATAATTATTGGTAAGTGATCACTACCATGGGGATCATTGATTACCTTCCACAGACAATCTAATGATAGTGAATTAGAACACAAAGATATGTCAAGTCGACTCTCCCTGGCAGGAGGTTTTGCTATTCGTGTCGCTTCCCCAGTGTTCAAGATGGTCAAGTTGAAATCGTCGCATAAGTCATAGAAAATACCCGCTCTATTGTCATCGTATTGTTCGCCCCAAGAAGTACCGTGGGAGTTCAGATCGCCCAAAATAAGAACTGGAGATGGAAGTAATGTAATTGAACTCCAAAGTTGACGGCGGTTTATTGATGCCCTCGGAGGGACATAGACGGAAGCTATGCAAAGATCTTTATTTTTTACATTTATTTGGCAAGCGACGATTTCAATGCCTGAGATTATTGGGAGTGAGATTTTATAGAAGGGGTAGCACTTTTTGATCCCCAGAAGTACGCCACCATATGAATCATCTCGGTCCAGGCGAATAATGTTAAAATCGTGGAAGTTTAATTCATCTTCGGATGAAAGCCATGTTTCACAGAGAGCAAATATATCACAATCAGAATTGTGAATCAAATACTTGAACGAGTCTAATTTAGGTATTAGACTACGACAGTTCCATTGTAATACGGTGATCATATCTTGATCCTCACTCGACGAATTATTCATCGAAAGATATGAATTCACCAATAAGGGGCCATGATACAGTCAATTGCTTGAAGTAGTTTCCAACTATAGGAATAAGCAGGTCAATAATTCCTCGGAGCGGTAAAGCATCCGAAAGGCCAAGAGCATTTAAAATGTTATCCACAATGTCCCTAAAATTAATCTTACCTCGCTTGGACGGGATATTCTTAGAATTGGGAGAAGACGTGGTGTTTTGTAACCTCTTGGGGTTTCTTTTTTTGGGGGGGGGGGGGGTGGTATATATACAGATAGGGGGGGGCGTATATCATATTTTTTTTTTTTTTTTTTTTTATTTATTACCCCCCCCTCCAATTTTTTGCAAGCTTTTGAGAGTAGGTTTTATTTGTTTCCGGCGCACACCCGGAGAACTAGTAGGTGATATATATTTTGTTTTACATTTCTTTTTAAGTTTATTAAAAAAAACTATTGGGGAAATTAATAGGGATAGGAAAGGGAAAATTACTGGTATTTGCTGGACCGTCCAACGAAAATCCTCGTCTCTACGGCGCTCCTTTGGCTGGCTCCGATTTGCCACGAATATTCCGTCAGTCGGACTTGACTTTTATCGGACACCCAGGCCTTTGCCCACTTGATGCCGATACACTTCACTGCCGTACTTTTCCTGCACGAAAAGTAAAAGAAAAAACGTTATTTTTCACACAATTGCGCACTAAACAAGTCTGAACGGGTTTTCACTAAAATAAACTGAATGCTTTTGATGTTTTTACCTGATTAGATGTCGATCACAGTGGTGACAGCTGCTTTTATCAGCTGATTACGTATTGTAGTATGGGAGCCTTCTCTTTGACAATAAGGGTCAACTGTGAGAGCGCACAGCATTGCGCGTAACGGTTGTCACAGCAAATGAGGGAATAGGGATGTCATTTCTTTCTTGCTTTGGCAACTCTCTTTTCGTGGACGGTTAATTTGATTTAGTGGAATGATTTTTCCATGAGAGAGGAGCTCTTTTCCACTAAATCACCTAACTGTCAACCATAGAGTCTGGCTGCCTAGCGCTAGGAACCCTGCTTCATCCTTAGAATAATTGGGCCGCTACAGTGGCTCTCTACCCCTGCTATTTTAGTGATAATTTGAAGCAATGATTGATCGCAAATGGAGGCTCTTTTCCTTCAAATTACGTGAAATAGTACCGCGAGCCTGACCACTGTAATAACCAATCATGTTAAGTTAAAGTAGGATTAAAATGTCTGTAATTGTATCGGAATTAAAAATGCTCTCTTTGAAATTGTGACCTTTAAGAATCATGGTGAGTCAGAATAAAACCGTTGCCGTCCATCCTCTCTCTATTAGTTATAGAAATTTAGACTTTATTTTTAAATAACTTGACGTTATTGCTATGAAAACTAGACTAGAATTAGAAGAGAAAAGAAATATTATGTAACCTCTTGCTTCATTTTAATTATTCACCGAAAATAGTTTCAGCTCAAATTTATACACATTCATTCATAACACATTCGTTCATAACACTTTTATTCATAACACTTTTATTCATAATACTTTCATTAATAACACATGCATTCCCCCCACCTTTCATACATCATCTTTCACTCGTTCATTTCACTCATACAGTTGTCTGGCTCACAAAACGATTTTACCAGAACAACTCACTTACTTAGGTATCTTTACTCTAATTTATAATATTGGGGATCCCTTATTCTAACTGTTTTGAGCGGGTCTGGAAATTTGGCTACAGACCCCTCGATCGTAAGTTTAGATTTTACCGAACGAAGTGTGCCACCTGGGCAGGCGTTACTCTATTTATAAACATTCTCCTTAGTTTACTCAGAGCCGAGCTATCGGAATTTTGTAAACAAGGAAGAATAAGAACGCAAGTATAGAAGAGGAAGAAACAACAACAATATTTTTACTCTGATGTTGATGATTGGTAAAGAGGCATGAACGATAAAAAGGTCAGTATTTTTTTTTTTGTTTTCAGTGATATGCTTACCGTTTTAGGTCCTACAAAATGATTAATGGGGATCGGCAGCACCGATATCGTGGTGTCAAGTTTAACCGGGTTTCAGGTGGGCGGCTGGTCAAATCCCTAATTTCTTCCCATTAAGGTCCTCCAAATCATAAGAAGATGAGCCGATTTTCGCTTTTACTTTGCAGGGTAAGTACTGCCGCCCTAGCTTAGCATTATAATGGTCGACGGCCGAAGATTGCTTCATGTTTCTTCGTTAGACTAACTGTCCTACCAAGAAGGCTTTTGCAAATGTTCGGTTTCGTAAATTGTAACGATTTCGGGAGACGTCGTGAGATTTCTCAAGATTTTTTTTTACTATTTCATGTGTTTTGGCTATCATCTGTTTGCGTCTTTCTTCTCTTCTTCTCTGATAAATTATGGCCGTGGCGGGCGAGGCGATGATCGTACCCTTGTTCCGCTATCTCTTGCCCGTGGGTAATGTAATACGGTGTGAACCCAGTGGAGGAATATACACTGGTATTAAGCGTCCGCTCAATGTCTGGGATTTTGATGTCCCATATGCGCTGATCCTCTTGGACGTAGGTGCGGATGGCAGCATTTATTGTCCTGTTCACCCGTTCTACCGGGTTAGATTGCGAATGATACCGGGAGTTCTCCAGTGTGTGATATTGAAGTGTTTTAACAGATCTTTGAACTCTTTAGAAACGAAAGAGCTACCATTGTCTGTGATTATGATCTCAGGGACATAATTTCTAAGAAACCACTGATTCTTCAATATCACACACATGGTAGAATTGAGCTTCTTCACTGGATGAATCATGACCCACTTTGAAAAGTAATCACATATAACTAAAATATTTTGATTACCTTTCTTACTACGCGGCAAGCGACCCACGAAATCCATCGAAATTATCTACCACGGTCGCGATGCACAACGCATTTTACTCATTTCGGAAGACGTCTGTACATAAGATGGTTTTGTCTCCTTGCAAAGAGAACAAGCCTGTATGTAGGATCGTACATTTTGCCATTTTGGGCCAGTAGTAGCGCTGTTGGATGCGTGCCAAAGTTTTATGAAATCCCGAGTGAAATTGTTCATCGTGGGATTTTTTAAGTACATCGGGGACCTCAGCAGAGGAAAGGACTTGTTTCCATTCAAACCGGGAGTCGAACGGTACATTTTTGGCTGTGATAAATTTATATAATCTGCCATTCTCCACTTTAAAGTCGACGAATTTGTCGGGGCACCTAGTGACCTTATCTATCAGAGAAGTGTACCACGTTGAAGTTTGTGAATCTTGGACTAATGCAATGCTACGAGACAGAGCGTCCGGGACGACGTTTTCCTTGCCTTTTCGGTGCACTACTGTCATGTCGAATTGCTGGAAGTCCAAGCTCCACCGACTACAACGTGAACCAACTTTCCACTTCGCCCTGAGGATGTGGGTCTGTGCCGATGAATCCGTCACCAGAGTAAAATGATTACCCTCAATGTACCCCCGAAATGCTTCGATAGATAGTAATGCCGCCAAAGCCTCCTTTTCAGCAGCATGGTAATTTCTTTGGGGAGTGGTTAGCTTCCTTGAGAAGTACGATATAACCCTCTCACCATCTTCCTGTTGCTGAGTGAGGACTCCAGCTACGGCAGTATCGCTAGCATCCGTCTGGTTGATGAATTGTCGAGAGAAGTCGGGACTGCCTAGAATCGGTGTTGAGATGAGCTGCTCTTTAATACAACAAAAAGCTCTTTCAGCGGCTTCGGTCCAGCCTATGACTTTTGTCTTGGATTTAAGTAGATCTGATAGAGGCCCACAAGCCTCGCTAAAGTTTGCAATAAAGCGACGGTAATAATTAGCCATCCCAAGAAATCCTCTGAGTTTGGTGATGGTGCTAGGTCTCTCGTATTCGACGATTGGTTGTATTTTTTCGGGATTTCCCCGGATGCCTTGGGAATTCATTAAGTATCCCAAAAAGGAAATTTCTGGCACTCCAAACTTAGACTTCTCTAAATTTATTGTAAGGTTGGCTCTGTTTAGTCTGCGTGCAATTTCTCGAAGCAGCTGAACGTGATGCTCAAATGTTCCCGTTACCAGGACGATGTCGTCGAGGTACACGAAAACATAAGGTTCCAATTCACCATGGCCAAGAACTACGTCCATTAGTCTGGCCAGAGTGGCAAGACTGTTTACTAGGCCAAATGGCATTCGGGTGAATTGGAACAGCCCCTTGCCTTGCACACTAAGAGCAGTGTATTTACGCGAGGATTTTTCCAGCGGAACCTGGAGGAATGCCTCCGACAGATCTATTGTCGATAGGTACTTTGTTTTCAGCAGTTGACCCAGAATTCGGCAGGGGTGTGGCAAGGGGTAGGCATCACGCACAGTACGTTCGTTAAGCTTGCGCGCATCCAAACAAAGCCGAACCTTATGGGGTTTAATGACTGGAACGCAATTCAGCGACCAGTCAGAGTTGCTGGGCTCAATTATATCGGCGTGGAGCAATCTCGGCAGCTCTACTTATACCAGGCTCTGTGTTTTGGGAGACATAACATATAAAAATTATCTAACAGGAGGTTTACTCCTCCATTCTTCAGAAATATTTATTTTATGCTCCGCCATAGGAGTAGTAGTTAACTTCCAGGGTATGCTAGAATGAAAAGAGTTTTAATCTGCTCCATCGTTTGCTGCTCGGCTGTGGTTAGTATGGATGACGGCAGTGGCTGCTCACCGTATCCGATCTCTTCGATGCTCTCAACCATAGCGCATCCGGAGATTGTAGGCTGGATGTGGAAAGTCTTCCAGAAATCCATTCCGCAAATGCATTGTATAGCTAAGTTTGGAACCACAAGAATTGGTAAAACCTTTTCTATGCCGTTCCACAAAATTGGCAAATAAACCTGTCCCCGAATATTGAGTGCTTCTCCACTGGCTATACGCAGATTGACGGGGTCTCGCAGCGGGAAGATCCGTTTCGGTTTTATCGCATAATAAACGGAATCGTTGATCAGTGTGAGATTACTACCACTGTCAAGAAGGGCACGAACGTTTACGCCATACACTTTCACAGACGTATATGGACGATTATCGTTGGGAAAGGGATCAGAAATCGTGTACAAAGCCGGAGCCACCTGGTAGAAGCAATCGGTAGCCGGCTCAAAACAGACGGGAGGGTTTACGCCTAGAAATCTTGATGAAGTTTGTCAGAAGTAGATAATTTATCATCTCCATGCGAAGCGCTAGGAGTGGACGGTAATTTATTGCTAGAACGAAATAGACATGAAGAGACAGTGTATTGATAGTTCCGTATAGGGCAACGGCAGACTTTGAACATTGAACGATCAAGTTTGAAAACGAGCGGAGGGCATTATTGAACGGTAGTATCCGATCAGGCACATAACCCTTTACCATACTACCCCATGCAGGATAGGCAAGAGGAGGAAATCCCCTTGACTGGCTTGGCTCCTCCTCTTGCCTATCCTGCATTGTACTCCATACACAATCATCGGATCATTACGTTCGGCTAGCGAACACAGTAGACAATCGGAAAGGCCTTTTGCCAATCCGTCTCACATTTCTGTTTGTCTATCATGGTCAAGATCAATTTGTATTACCGAAATCAGTTGCAAATATATAACCAATACGGTCACCACGCGTTCTTGATCCGTTTTTCACAACACCGCGTCTATTGAGAAAGATATCGTGTTCGAGTGCCACCGATTCTCGCGCTTGAGGCGATCCCTGAACCCTACATTTTCTGGTCCTTCGAGCCGGATGTGCGCGATTTATCTCGGACAATCGCGGACAGTTTTCGTGGAACTTTTTCGCTGTCGCCAAAAGTGAATTTTTGCCTATCGTGTGGCTCTCGAACACTTCGCCGTGAGTGAAGTGTGAAGAACAATTAATATTATTGAACACTGACCAAACTGCGCAAAGTGTGAACTGTCGCTGTAAATAAAATTGCGCTGATAATCACTTCTATCTGCTGTGGTTGCTGAAAGTGGAATTCCATCCGGATTTGTGACTTCAATTTCTGCTTCTCGTGGTTACGGCGTGGCATGCGGCTTGGCTTGGATTGGCTCTGATACGCATTGTGCTGAGTGGACAAAGAGACCAATTCATCGTAGACAAAGGTCAACGATCGTAGACAGGTCAACTAATTATTGGAAAAACGTGAGTACTGCATGCGAGTAGAAGTAGGCAAAGTTTTCTGAGTTATTTAATCATAAGATCGATTTTAATTGCCTCTGATTTTGGCTGAGCAGAAATTTGTCGCAATTTTAAACGTTTGCGAACTGTGCTGGTCGTTGTAAATAATGGCACCTGGATTGCGGGCATTATGTTATCAAGAGCGGTTCTTTCTGGACACGTTGGCCAACGCGAAGCAATTTGTGAACCAGTACAACGCTGAGTTACACAGTGGACAACTAGAAGGATGGAAGCAACGGATTGATGGACTTGACGATAAATTTCATGCGAATCGTTTGGCCATTGAATTGGCACTCGATGATGTGGAGGATCAGGGCAGTGTAGAGGATGAAGTCAAGGTTGTAGCTGAACCACAAACGAAAGTAATCGTCTGATCCGACAAAAATTTGAGCTCGATTACGTATTTGTGTATAGTTTTTTGATAACCGAAAGTCATAAGCAAACCACGTGTCCCCAAGTTAACGTCAACCAAACTATACGTGCTCAAACGTGGGTGAAGCTACCCGATGTCGAGCTTCCAAGTTTTGACGGTACTATTTCGGAATGGATCACTTTTCGCGATTCGTTCAAATCGCTCATCGATTCCAACGTCAATTTATCACCATTTGATAAGTTTTCGTGCCTCGTGGCATCCTTGGCGAAGGACGCGAGGAAGGTGGTAGAATCAATCGAGCTTACAGCTGCCAACTATCCTGTCGCCTGGCGACTTCTTGAATCAAAGTTTGAGAACAAGAAGCTGATTTTCAAGACCTACGTTGATGCGCTCGTCGCAATCAAACCGATGAAGAAGGAATGCTACGACTCTCTGATGCAATTGATCGATGATTTCGAACGGTATCTGAACATGATCGTTGATCGGATCGAGTATGTTCTTGGCACACATGGTTTGCAGTCGTCTCGATGCCTCAAGATTGAAGCGGTGGGAATCACACTACCGTTCAACAGATGTTCCAGAGTACCACGAACTTATGAATTTTCTGCGCGGTCACTTGTCCGTTTTTCAGTCATTACCTTCATCTAAATCATATTCATCGGATTCTCACAAGCCGGAACAGCACCGATTGTTAAAATCGAAGACCGTCAACGCCGTCACTACCCCATCAACCAGTCCGTGTCCGTTTTTCTCAAAGTTCGCCCACTCGCCGTTCAAGTGCGATGTCTTTCAAGGGCTGTCAGTTTCGCAACGTTTCGATCTTGTGAAGAAAAATAATCTTTGCATAAATTGCCTGTCGCCGGAGCACATGGTTCGCAAATGTTTGTCTGGTACATGCAGAGTCGACAAATGTCACCAGAAGCATCACACTATGCTTCACCAATCGTTGAACGGTCGGTCTTCCGATCAAAGCAAAGCAAATGCTCTTCGCTCTAATCCGGCCCAGCCGCAGAATTTTTCGAAACAGTCTTCCTCGCAAATTCCCTCATCGTCGTCTGGGTCCCAACAGTCCTCTGCCACTAGCCTCGTGTCCACCAATGCCGTCGGAGCCCCAAGAGTTCCTGCTACCGTACTACTACAGACAGCGCTCATCCAAGTTTTCGCCGCCAACGGACAAGCCCAGTGGGCAAGAGCCCTGTTAGATCCAGCGTCCCAGTAAAATCTGATCACCGAGAACATCGTACAAAACCTGAAGTGTCATAAAAAAATTGGAGGTGTAGGCAACATTTTAATCGTTTCGTCTCATGCTGTTCACGTTCGAATGGGGTCACACTGCACAGATTTCAAAGCTGTCCAATCGTTCCACATCTTGAAAAAGATCACACAAGATCTTCCTACCAGAACTCTTAATGCGTCTTCATGGAAACTTCCGCCAAATGTCATGTTAGCAGATCCACAGTTTCATGAGCTGGGTCCCATCGATTTACTCCTCGGCATGGAGCTGTACTACGATCTTCTGCTAGATGGTTTTACCAAGCTGGGTCCTGAGAAACCGATACTCCAGAACACCGTCTTTGGATGGGTAGCATCGGGCAAAATTGGTTCCGGACAGTCAATTGGAACTATGAAGTTAGCGCACTTGTGTAGTAATCAGTCACTCGATGAACTTATCACTCGCTTTTGGGAAATTGAGTCGTGTGGTGAAAGATCAGTTGAGGTGGGGTTTGAGAGGGGTGGGGGGGAAGGGGGGAGGGGGGGGGGGAAAAGGGTGTGGATATGGGGGGGGGAATGAGGGGGGGTTTTCGGTTTTGGTGGTTGTTTTGTTTATTTATTAGACGTCAAACAATAGTAGACCGTGTTGTTACATATAATCCTTATACTACAGATACATCCTTAAACTAAAATTAAATGCCTATGTTCTATTGCTTCGCAGAGTGTTAAAATATTTTTTCAATTTTGTCCTAGCTGTATTAAAGTCAATCATTTCACAATGCTGATTATATACAATCATCATGCGGTTCAGCGGTCCAAATTTAGCATAATTTGTACGATGACGATCTACTGCGAATAGGTCACGATTACGTAATTGTCTAGTGGGGGCATATAAATTTAGCTTTGACAAAAGATCAGTTGAGTCAATACGTTGTGATACCAAATCATTAACAAACAATACCTTTGCATAATCTCGACGTTCTTTCAAAGTTTCAATATTGATCAGCATACAACGTGCTTCATATGCTGGGAGAGGTAATGTTGTCCATCCTAGCTTTCGCAGTGCATATAATAAGAACTGTTTTTGGATTGACTCTATTCGTTCTTCATGTTTTTTCATATAAGGGGACCAAACAATACTACAATATTCTAATATTGACCGCACATAAGCAACATAAAGCGTTTTTATTGTATATGGATCTAAAAAGTGGTATCCGAAACGTTTTATAAAATTAAGCATATTGCCTGCTTTATGAACTATCGTGTTATAATGATCCACAAACGTTAGTTTTGAGTCTAGAATAATACCTAAATCTCTTATTTTATCGCATTTTTGTACATTTTCTATTCCTAATAAAACTTGAACATTTGGCGTGCTATGTTTTCTGCTAAACGTTATGAGATTACATTTTTTAACATTTAGTTTCAATAGACTTTTACAGCACCATGTATGAAAAACTTGTATCTCATTGCGAAATACAATAGTTTCATTATCGTTCTTAATTTCTAGGTACAATTTTATGTCATCAGCATATATAAGAACATTGAGATCTTTTAAGATAAGAGATATGTCATTAATGTATAGAATAAAAAGAAGAGGTCCTAAGTGTGAGCCTTGAGGAACCCCTGACGTGACTTGAATTGGGTTTGACTTTTTATTATTGAACTTTACAATTTGCTGACGATCAGTTAAATACGATTTGATCCAATTGAGCAGTCTCATCTCAATTCCCATTTTTTCAAGCTTGAAAATCAACATTGGAATGTCTAGTCTATCAAACGCTTTACTGAAGTCGGTGTAAAGAGCCATTACGTGATTACCTTTATCCATTGCATTTAATGAGTAATTGACGAATTCTAGTAAATTCGTAGCAGCTGAGCGGCCTTTGAAAAAGCCATGTTGTGCGTTAGTAATTCTATTTTTAATTTGGCTAAAAACATTTTTGTTTATGATCGATTCGAAAAGTTTTGGAATGCATGATATTATGGCAATGCCACGATAATTTCGAATATCGGATTTTTTGCCAGATTTATAAATTGGTATTAGGAAAGACTTTTTCCATTCTTTCGGAAATTCACCACTATCCAGTGACATATTGAACAGCCAGAAAAGAGGAGTTGTGAGTTCAGTTGCTAGGTTTTTTATGAATGCTGGTGGAATTCCATCAGGTCCTGCGCCTTTATTAGCGTCTAATTGTTTTAGACCTGAGAGAATGTCTTGTACAACAATGTTACTGACACCAATATTACCTGGATAGTCAGGAAAGTATGAGAAATATTCAAAATCGCGATCATTGTCCTTAAATGTTGTGTAGGTCTCTTGAAAATATGTTGCAAATAGATTACAAATATCTTCTGAGTTATCTCCTACTTTTTCGTCCAAAGTCATAGTTGTTGGAAAGTTGCACGATTTAACCTTGGTTTTAACGTAACTGAAGAAATTTTTCGGACATGACTTAATCTCATTTTCAGTTTTTGAGTTATACTCAGATAGTGCAGAGGAAATAGCTAAATTAAGTTGGTCACAGATATTCAAATACTTTTCCAAATTAGCTTGATTATTGTAATTTTTGTAAATTTTGTGAGCCTTTTGTTTCCGATTCTTCAAATTAGTAATTTGCTTGTTAAACCAAATGGGATTTTTAGAAGCATAGTTTCGTCGTCTTCTCGTCAGAGGAACTTCTTCCTGAATTGTTGCCAGTAACATTTTATAAAATATTTCTACTGCACTTTCAACATTTTTCTGACTTTTTAAGACCTGTTGCCAGTTGGCCCTACTCAATTTATGCTTAATATTGTAATAGTTTGCTTTGTTGTAATCAAAGACATTCTCGTAAACACATTCATTGGGATTATGTATTCTATGCACAAACACAGAAAACTCGATTGCCGTGTGAAACGCTTCATTTTTCCATAAGGGGTAAAGAGATTCACTCACGCAGAAATCTTCATGTGTATTTGTTAATAAAAAATCTAAGTAGCAATTTTGCTGGTTTTTCACGTGGTTAATTTGGTAAAGCCCTAAAAATGCAAGTTTTTCAAAAATAAATTGTAACGTTTCATTATCACCAACGACAGGAAGTAAAATACTCTCATTTACTGAGTCAGGAATAAAATCTGCATTGCGCTGATTGAAATCGCCATATATATGAATTTTATATTCAGGGGGAAATTGAGTTACAATTTCTTCAGCTGTTTGAAAAAAGATTTCGTATGTTGACTTACAAGCTTGGTCTGGTGGAAAATACACTGTTGCGAAAATGTGAGTTTCACCAGCAATATGTGTTTTCACCCATACATGCTCAAATTCTTTAAATTTTGATGAAACCAGAAGTTCCGAGCTAAAATTTGAAGAAACTGCTATGAGAACTCCTCCACCAGACTTTCTGTGCGTTAAAAGTAAGTCCCGGTCATCTCTAAAAACATTATAATCACTGCCAAAAATTTCTTCACTTTGTATGCTATCATTCCAGCTTGTTTCGGTACCCAAGATAACCGAAAAATTGGAACACAAAATATTTTTATGTATAACATTCATTTTTGATGCACTTTTCATGCGATTGAAATTCTGACAATACACCAGAATTTCAGTAGAAGGTGATTCTGAGGGAATTGATGGAAGCACGTCATCGTTTAAAACTATAGATACATTACCAGTCACATCCGGTTCGTCATAGTCTACCTCTGTAGAGTGCGTCAGGTCGAGCGAAAACACGGACGCTCACAGGAACAGGACGTACAATGCTGCGAAAAAGAGCTTCGCAGGGCGGGGCTGAGTATCCAATCGGGAGTAGAAGTTGGTTTTGTTTGCGGGAATTGATGATCCACCGGGTATGGATTCAGTGTTTCGCCACGTTGAAACCTGATGCCACGCTGGTCAATCTGAGGTTGAGAGAAAGCCGCCTTTGCAGCTGCAAGTAACTCCTTATCGGGTGGTAGAAAGCTAGTAACTGTTTGATGACTTCTATGGTTGTTGTTGTTGTTGTTGTTGTTGTTGTTGTTGTTGTTGTTGTTGTTGTTGTTGTTGTTGTTGTTGTTGTTGTTGTTGTTGTTGTTGTTGTTGTTGTTGTTGTTGTTGTTGTTGTTGTTGTTGTTGTTGTTGTTGTTGTTGTTGTTGTTGTTGTTGTTGTTGTTGTTGTTGTTGTTGTTGTTGTTGTTGTTGTTGTTGTTGTTGTTGTTGTTGTTGTTGTTGTTGTTGTTGTTGTTGTTGTTGTTGTTGTTGTTGTTGTTGTTGTTGTTGTTGTTGTTGTTGTTGTTGTTGTTGTTGTTGTTGTTGTTGTTGTTGTTGTTGTTGTTGTTGTTGTTGTTGTTGTTGTTGTTGTTGTTGTTGTTGTTGTTGTTGTTGTTGTTGTTGTTGTTGTTGTTGTTGTTGTTGTTGTTGTTGTTGTTGTTGTTGTTGTTGTTGTTGTTGTTGTTGTTGTTGTTGTTGTTGTTGTTGTTGTTGTTGTTGTTGTTGTTGTTGTTGTTGTTGTTGTTGTTGTTGTTGTTGTTGTTGTTGTTGTTGTTGTTGTTGTTGTTGTTGTTGTTGTTGTTGTTGTTGTTGTTGTTGTTGTTGTTGTTGTTGTTGTTGTTGTTGTTGTTGTTGTTGTTGTTGTTGTTGTTGTTGTTGTTGTTGTTGTTGTTGTTGTTGTTGTTGTTGTTGTTGTTGTTGTTGTTGTTGTTGTTGTTGTTGTTGTTGTTGTTGTTGTTGTTGTTGTTGTTGTTGTTGTTGTTGTTGTTGTTGTTGTTGTTGTTGTTGTTGTTGTTGTTGTTGTTGTTGTTGTTGTTGTTGTTGTTGTTGTTGTTGTTGTTGTTGTTGTTGTTGTTGTTGTTGTTGTTGTTGTTGTTGTTGTTGTTGTTGTTGTTGTTGTTGTTGTTGTTGTTGTTGTTGTTGTTGTTGTTGTTGTTGTTGTTGTTGTTGTTGTTGTTGTTGTTGTTGTTGTTGTTGTTGTTGTTGTTGTTGTTGTTGTTGTTGTTGTTGTTGTTGTTGTTGTTGTTGTTGTTGTTGTTGTTGTTGTTGTTGTTGTTGTTGTTGTTGTTGTTGTTGTTGTTGTTGTTGTTGTTGTTGTTGTTGTTGTTGTTGTTGTTGTTGTTGTTGTTGTTGTTGTTGTTGTTGTTGTTGTTGTTGTTGTTGTTGTTGTTGTTGTTGTTGTTGTTGTTGTTGTTGTTGTTGTTGTTGTTGTTGTTGTTGTTGTTGTTGTTGTTGTTGTTGTTGTTGTTGTTGTTGTTGTTGTTGTTGTTGTTGTTGTTGTTGTTGTTGTTGTTGTTGTTGTTGTTGTTGTTGTTGTTGTTGTTGTTGTTGTTGTTGTTGTTGTTGTTGTTGTTGTTGTTGTTGTTGTTGTTGTTGTTGTTGTTGTTGTTGTTGTTGTTGTTGTTGTTGTTGTTGTTGTTGTTGTTGTTGTTGTTGTTGTTGTTGTTGTTGTTGTTGTTGTTGTTGTTGTTGTTGTTGTTGTTGTTGTTGTTGTTGTTGTTGTTGTTGTTGTTGTTGTTGTTGTTGTTGTTGTTGTTGTTGTTGTTGTTGTTGTTGTTGTTGTTGTTGTTGTTGTTGTTGTTGTTGTTGTAGTTATTGACATAACTGCATGACGGAAGGATGTTCTGATTGTTGTCGTTATTGGTTTTGTTAATGTGGTTGAGGTGGTATCCATTTATATTGTAATCACGCTTCCTACGCTTCCGACGGTTTCGGGATTTATGAGCAGCTTTTTCCTGTTGTCGACGATGAAGTTTACGTAAATCATAATCTGCCCAATCTGCTCTCC
Organism: Aedes koreicus; assembly: GCA_024533555.2. NCBI lineage: Eukaryota > Metazoa > Arthropoda > Insecta > Diptera > Culicidae > Aedes > Aedes koreicus. The sequence continues at coordinate 34,360 of JAHHFK020000586.1, forward strand.
ACACTTTTTTATTACCCAGTAGTCGCCAGCCAGAACTTTCTTCTAAGAGCTCATCGTGCTGGGATCTAGCAAATGCTAGATCTTCGGCCAACTCATCAGCAAGAGTGATTTCATCACTCAAAGTATTCGTTGCTGGAGGCTGCAAATCAGAAACAATACTCGACAAATGTTTCATTTCTTCTATGATTTCAGAAGCAGGAAAACTAGGAACTTCTTTTGCAGCAACTTCAATAAGGCTTACATGCATCGCCTTGATTTGGTCTTCCAGTTTTGAAAAGCCATGTTCAACATCGAGCGTAATTTTGCTGGCGAGCGTTGCACAAGCCCGTTGTACACTTGAATCAAATGTGTCCGGGTTACATTTGTCGCGTAAAACCGATGACACATCGTTAAATAATTGTGCCACGGTGCCGTCGTTTGTCTTTAGCTCGCCCCTCAGCTCGGTCAAGTTAGTTTCGAGGCTATCAAAAGCTTCCCGTACATTGAAGCTATTGATGAAAGCGCAAATTTTATCATTTGCAGCCTCGATGTCGCCAGACAAAGTGCGCTGGCGTTGAAGTAGTTTTCTGAGTTCAATTAAACTCGTGAACTCTTTTTGGCAGCCGTCGCACAGCGGCAACATGAACGCACGAATGTGTTGTTCGTAATTTCTCCTAGTTCCAGCACAGGCTGCGTGGAATTCTTTTCCGCAAGCTCCATAGCAATGGAAGATTAGTCGGTCATCCTCACTGACACAGTTATTTACTACACACGGCATTTTTACGCGCGCAAGACTTGGTTCACTACTGGAGACGACAAAAAAAAAAAAAAAAATGGCTTACGCGACGATGTTTATGCACGGTAGAAGAAACAAATAAACAGCTAGAACCCGCGTTAAAATTGTACGGACGGAATTGAAAATGCGTGCGACCTACTCGACTGCCGAAATTTTTATATGACTAGACTGCCGAAATTTTTATATGACCAGTCATACTACCTACCATACCATGGGGGAGAGAAAGGGGGTAGTACTACTAAAAAGCCGGGGGTGGTTTTTGGTGCCTCCTGTGGGGGGGGGGGGGGGGGGGGGGGGGACGGGGGGTTGGGGGGGGTGGTGGTGGTGCGGGGGGTCTTGTTTTTCTTTCTCTTCCGCTTCCGGTGGATTCGGTTGCCCTCGTGGGGGACAATGAAAAGTATGGACAGAATTTCTTTTTTCATTCACCATTCCCCCTTTTACTTTTTCTTTGGGGGTATCATTTTTCTAAATTCTTTGCTCTTTTTTATTTCTGGGTCCCCCGGGCTGGTGCCCCTTTTTTTGGGAGGGTGCCTGAAAGAGCTATCCAAGCAATGTGCTGACAATTTCCCACTCGCGTCGCTAGCTTTGGCTAAAGATTTTTATGGGGATGATATGTTTACTGGTGTCAACAACGAAGAGGAAGGAGAAGAACTTTGCAGACAACTATTGACAGTGCTGTCGTCCGCCGGTTTCAGTCTGCGCAAGTGGGCATCCAATTCAGCCGAAGCTCTGTTGAAAATTCTCCCAGAACTGCGTGTCGAACGATCAGTATTAGCTCTGAATTTACAATCCACTCCGGTTGAAACTCTCGGAATCCACTGGCAGCCATTCACGGATACGTACAGCTATGCAATTCCTATATGGTCCACGGAAGCTGTCATTACTCGTCGCGTTGTCGTCTACGATCTTGCCAAACTGTTCTTACCTCTTGGATTACTTGGTCTTGTTGTAGTTTTGGCAAAGATCTTCGTCCAATCGCTTTGGCAAACCACTATTTCGTGGGATGAACCACTGACACCTGAACAGCAACAGTATTGGAGAGACTACCGTGACAGCTTGGAAGATATTCCATCGATTTCTCTCCCACGATGTGTAACGTTTGGTCATGATCCTATACTCGTGGAATTGCACGGATTTTGTGACGCGTCTGAACGTGCATACGGTGCCAACATCTACCTGCGGACCGTATCCGCCGACGGAAATATCTCTGTCAGATTATTGTGTGCCAAATCAAGAGTGGTACCTACCGGAAAATCGAAGAATTCGGTATTGCTTTCTTTGCCTTTACTAGAGCTCTCCTCGTCACTTCTTTTGGTACGAGAAGGTCAAGTCAAGCATGGATCTGAAAACTAAATCCTTCTTCTGGACGGATTCTATGATAGTGCTGTGTCAGATCCGCTCACCACCAGCTCGTTGGAAGAAATTTATCGCAAACCGTGTCGCAGAGATCCAGCGCCTTACAGCTGGCGGTATCTGGTCACATGTTCCTAGAATCAAGAATCCAGCGGACATCATTTCGCACGGGATGAGTCCCGCTGAGTTGAGAGATACGCCAGCTTGGTGGATCTCAAATGGGTGGCTGAATCAATCGTCTCGCTTTTGGCCTCCAATAAATCAGCCGATTCCAGATAACCAACCCGACATTGCTCAAGCAGAATGTTTAATAGCGCTTCCAGTTCAAATAGTACCTCCTAACGAAATCTTCGAGATTCGTTCGTCGTTCTCTAATCTGGTGCGGCTAGTCTCTTACCTTCGCCGTTTTCAGTACAATGCTTCGCCTCAAAATCGCAACATCCGGAAGTCTGGACATCTAACTACAATGGAGCTAAGCGACTCCACGAAATTCCTCGTCCGGATTGCTCAGCAAGAAACTTTTGCTCGAGAGCTATCTGAGATTAGATCCAGTGGACAAGTTGGCTCACGCTCGATACTCAAAAACCTCTCGCCGATTCTGGTCGACGGAATCTTACGTGTTGGTGATCGTCTGAGACACGCAGCCATCCCTGACGACCGGAAACACCCAATGATTCTGCCAGCTCGTCACACGCTCACAGAACGTATCTTGGTTCACTACCACGAAAAGAATCTCCACGCTGGACCGCAATTACTGGTAGCATGCGCCCGAGAAAGGTTCTGGCCACTTTGAATCCATAACCTGGCACGAAAGGTGGTGCATTCCTGCGTGAATTGTTACCGCTGCAAACCCACCAATCTTGAGCAGCTAATGGGTGACCTACCTCCAGAGCGAGTAACACCAACATTGCCTTTCCTCAACCCTGGAGTTGACCATTGTGGACCTTTCCAGTACCGCAAAGCGCCAAGAGCACCACCAACAAAATGCTATGTGGCGATATTTGTATGCCTCGTCACCAAGGCCGTCCACATAGAACTCGTCTATGACCTCAGCACGGCCGCTTTTCTAGCAGCATTGCATCGATTCGTCACTCGCAGAGGGAAGCCGAAACTCATCCAATGCGACAACGCAACGAACTTTAAAGGAGCAGAAAAGGAATTAGCCAAACTCCTCAAACAATTCTACGACCAGCAACACCAATCTGCAGTAATCAACCAATGCGCAGATGACGGCATCGTGTTCAAGTTTATCCCGCCTCGCAGTCCCAACTTTGGTGGTCTGTGGAAAGCGGCGGTTAAATCCTTTAAGAAGCACCTTCGGGCTACTATCGGAAACTCAGTGCTCTCACAGGATGGATACGTTACATTGCTGGCTCGTATCGAAGCTTGCCTAAACTCAAGGCCATTGACTCCACTTTCTGCTGAGCTAAACGACCTGGACGTCCTAACCCCGGGTCACTTCCTGATCCATCGTCCGCTAACTTTGTCACCTGAGCCCGATCTCTCTGATGTCCCAAGGAATCGACTCGACCGTTGGCAGCAAAACCAAGAGCTGCTTCGACGCATCTGGAAACGTTGGACCGTTGATTACCTCTCTGGCCTTCATCCACGGACAAAGTGGACTCAACAGCGTGACAACGTAGACGTCGGCACTTTGGTGCTGCTCAAGGAGGACAACCTCCCACCACTGAAGTGGAGGTATGGCCGCATCTCCCGTGTCTGCCGTAGCAAGGACAACAACATCCGTGTCGTCGTTGTGCGGACCGTTAACGGAGAGTACACACGAGCTATTTCGAAGATATGCGTCCTGCCGATACGCCAGCCCACAACCAACATCAACGATGCAACCTGAATCACCTAAACTCAGAGGACTGAGTCGTCCATCGTAATGCTTCGGCGTTGCGCAACGGGAGGCCTTCGGGCCTCCGACCCTGTAAGTTAATATTTTATTGAATTTGCAAAAAAACTAAAGAATTTTTCGTCCTGCGACATGTCCTGCCTCATCGATGGCTACTCCAACCCTTCCACCAACGCTGATGATCACCGAGCTACCAACGTACAACCGTCTGCAACCCAAAGAAACACAGATGACCAGCAGGGATTCGATGTAGAAAAGCAGTAAACGCGAAGATGACCGATCTCAAGGTCGACCTGTGATGAAGATCATCGATGCTGGTCACCCAAAGCAGCGGAACTTTCTATTCATCGGTTGAAAGGCGACCCTTTCAACGAAGGCCGGTACATGTTGAAGCACCACCCTAGTTTATAATAGATACTAATGTAAAATCATTTTAATTGCTAATAGAAGACCACACACTACACCATTGTACTCCATACACAATCATCGGATCATTACGTTCGGCTAGCGAACACAGTAGACAATCGGAAAGGCCTTTTGCCAATCCGTCTCACATTTCTGTTTGTCTAGCATGGTAAAGATCAATTTGTATTACCGAAATCAGTTGCAAATATATCACCCATACGGTCACCACGCGTTCTTGATCCGTTTTTCACAACACCGCGTCTATTGAGAAAGATATCGTGTTCAAGTGCCACCGATTCTCGCGCTTGAGGCGATCCCTGAACCCTACAGTTTCGTTTCGCAGTTGGTGGCGCTGATAAACCTTCATTTTAATCAAAGTATCTAAATCGGGGTGCATGAACGTCCTCCAAAGTTCTAGCACAAAATGCTGCCAGCTTACTAAACGACCCGAAGTACACATGGTCATATACCTCTGCAACGCCGGTCATTTAAAAAGGTGAATAGCAGATTCGAAAAGTTCCAAGTCCGAAACGCGTTCAGCCACTGACATGGCCTGAACCATACCAAGAAACTGATTAAGTTTCAGGCCTTGGTCTTCCCCATCATATTTAACAATGTTCCATTTAGATACAGGTAAAGTGTGACGACCGTGACTCCCAGGTAAACCTTGAATAAAACCATTATATGCATGACTAGCGATAGGGTTTGACGTGGTTGCTGGTAATCCACTAAGTGGATTGTTTGTTTGCGAATATCCTGAAGCCATATTTCCCAACCTAGGATTAAAATATTGTTCGTGATTCAAGACAGAATATCCTAGCCAAGGATTGGATGTCGGAATATAATCATAAGTTGAATTTCCCCGACATTGACAAGCATTGAACGGTGTATAACCCGAAGTTGGTAAGCTCACTAGAGTTGGCATTGGTATCCGAGGAATGGTAGACTACATGCTACCTACTTGCTGAAATGGTGGATTTCCCTGAGGGATACTGGACCATGACGAAAAAAAATTGAGGAAGCGAAGTTGGGTAGCTCTAGGGAAGTGAAAAAGTCACGCTAGTTGTAGGACCAGTAAAACTGGTCGTCGTGTAGGAGCTAGTATTTTGAGAAAAATATGGATGCCTTGGATAACAAGTAACTTGGGATTGACTACCCGCAATAATCGTATTTGTGAGTGTTGTATTTGGCAGAGGTTGATGGCCGCCTATTGGCATCTTAGGTGTACTAATTTGCGCTTCCACATCACGTTGCTTGATTTTGACCCGTTCTAAAGCCAGTTCACCTATTTCAGTAAGTAAAGCTTCTTATTGAAGGCTCAATGAAATCGCAGTACCCTGGGCTGTTATTGCTGAACTTGTCACCACATTAGAGAGTTGCTGAGGTACTGAAGCTCCCGTTGAACGAAATAAATTCTCAAAAATTCCACTTTCCATATCATCACGACCACCATCTTCCCTGACCCCAGGCTCAGTATAATAGTACTTTGTTAAAAGCTTCACAACATCAAAAAGCATTGCACTCAAAAAGCCCTTTGTTTCACATGCTGCTTGTTTATGCAGAAGAATAATCCGATGGCCGAAGTGCAATAATTTAGCTTGACCTCTTATCCTTAGATTTTTGTCATTTTGTTCAAGACCTTCACAAATTGCACCGTAATATCGTTAGCAAAACTGAATCATCTCTCCCCAATCAACATCAACATTGAGTTCAATCAATTTGTAATCTTCTTTTTCTATCTTCAAATGACCGCGAAGGCTTCTTCGCCTTCGTGAGTATGTCGGATCATCTCTAATAGACCTCTCTTGTGGATTTTTTTTTAAGGATTATCAGATACCTTTTAATCTGCAGAGTATACTTTTCTATGGGACCTATGTTTTTTGAAGCCTGTAACTATTGAAAAACAATAAAAAGTTGTTAAATAACCATTTCACCCCATATGCGCCCACAGGTGTATATTCATTTGTCCCTCTCTCTCCCCAATGTTGTTTTTTTTTTTGGGGGGGGGTTTTTTTTTGGTTGGTTTTCTCTTCACCCGAAAGGGAAAATCCCAAAGGGAGGGTGCGGGGGTGGGGGGAAATTTGGGGTTTTTTTTTTCTCCTCCCCCCCCCCGGGAAATTTTCGAAAAAAATATCTATTTTTTTTTTTGTTTCAGTTCCAACCTGAATCGGGTATCGAAATTGAGTCGGCTTATAGTGTGTTGAAAGTAAGTGTATATGGTTTTAATTGTAACCCGTATCGGATTGAGATTCGTACTGACAATAAGTTCGGGTATCGCAGGTTGGAACTTGTTCCAACCTTCAAAAACGACTTCGATAAAAGTGTCATTCTTTGCGTACACTCCCGCTTCATTTTACTCAATTTTTGAGTACAATTGTATATTATCTCTTTTTCTCTCACGGAAATGTTACTCAATTTTCGTAAAAAGTGGATCTACTCATAAAATTGAGTAGATCCACTTTTTACGAAAATTGAGTAACATTTCCGTGAGAGAAAAAGAGATAGTATACAATTGTACTCAAAAATTGAGTAAAATTAAGCGGGAGTGTAGAAAAGAATCCCGTGTATCACCTGCCTAGTCGGCATCGCAATAGCATCCAGCTTTTCTTGATCCAAGCTGCCACTAAAGGAGATATGCGGCACTAATGAAGATACATTCAACGAGATGTACAGCAAACCAGGCTGTACATCTCGTTGAATTTATCCAACCTCAATATTGGAATTGACTGACTACCGAAGTTGGATTTTACTCGCAACCTGTACGTTAAGCATAACGTCGGTAGTAGTGCGCTGTATAGCGCATCAGGTGCGCACTACATCCGACGTTATGTTTAACGTACAGGTAGCGAGTAAAATCCAACTTCGGTAGTCAGTCAATTCCAACTTTCTACTGCACCGACAATAAGTGGTCCACAATTTCCAGGAACTCAGATTCGCTGCTGCACACAACCACCTAAGAATGAGGGCTACTACCAGTGGTTCACCCAAGTTCATTCCAGCGCACGACAGCTTCGCAAATAGCTCTTCCTGATCAAAAAGATGATTCTGCATGTTGTCCCCGTCGTTAAACGATTTGTTACAAATCCGTTTCAGCAGCGCAACATTGAACAAAGGGATGTTTTTTCAGGGAGCTTCTTGAGGTTGTCCCAGGCTTCCTAGGCGTTTTTCGTTTCCCGAATTAGCATATGCTGTTGATCCTATACAACCAACTCAATCGCTACTCTTGCCTTCTGGTCTCAGGGTTTCCAAGCTTCTGTCACCGGATCCGGAACTGCCTCCTCGATGTCTCCTCGACAGGTTCTCCCTGGTCAGCAACATATTCACCTTGCAACGCCCAAACCGAGTAATTGGAGTTATTGAACTTCACGATCGACAAATTGCTGCCGCTCATATCTTTCAGAATTTTTTTTTCTTGCGACAGCGGTCAGGAGGACCGCCTTAATTGAAACATAACTGATTATTTGCCAATAAAGAACTTTAAAGTTATAAAAATTTATGATTTATGTATGATATTGGCTACCACCCTTTGTAACACGGAAGCTAAGCCCGGAAGCAATGGACTCTCCTCTCTGTTAGACTTGATCAAGCTTTAATAATCACTGACCATCCTCATCATGCCATTCTATGAAAGGCCAAAAACGGGTAGGGTGGTTTGATGGGTAGAACATCATTTATACGCATCCACAGGGATATAAAGGATCTCCTTCCAACAACAAGATTGAACAATTGGTCAAAAGAGTGAGCTATATACCATGAGGATGCCCCAATGGGCGTGGAGAAGAGCCCGCCCTCTATTAACAAACTGTTAGCAAAGAGGAGTTGGCATTCCTACGCTCTCCATCTAGAGTGCTTCAATCGCCCTGATGGCGCCTCTAATTTCCCTGTATTACCATTAAATGTTTACACAATAAAGTTTATATTTATATTAGAGAAAAGTACTACGGGTCTTCAAAGGACCTCTGGTCCTCACAAGTTCCTACCTCACGCCTTCACGAGTCATGGGATCACAAAATACTGCCAGCTGAAACATGTAGACGCTGGTTGGCGTAGCCAGGGCAATGTTGTCCTTTTGACAATAGCGAAGTAAGGGGGTGCGACTGAGGATCGTGTAGCTATAATTCAAATTGTATATCCATACCTGTGAATCATATCATAAAATTTTCCATTCTCATTTAATTAATAATTTCAGCACGCATTGGAATCAACTTTGCAGTCCAGAACCATTTAAGAGCCTGGAGCACCATAACAAGCAATAAACGATCAATTCGTTTTTCAGTATTTCAGGATAACATTGAACATCAACTATTATCTTCATTAAAGAATTCCATGTGCTTATAAGCAGTAACGGATTATATTTATATATTATGTTTATGGTATTATGGTAACATAAGCTATTTATTTCAGAAATCACCAAAGCGGGCTCTTCGCTCACTCCAATTGCTATCTTTGAAATGTAACTAAAACAGTATAAAGAAGAAAAAAATAACATGTCTTATAAAATCATATCCTTCGTTGAAATTTATCTTTGATATTAGCTGTTTTCAGCTTTTTCAGTTCTAGTAGGATGTTAATACAGATCTTTTATTTTCCCCAGTAACAATGCAGTAGATGTCAGACATAATTGTACATACGCATATTTTGTTCTCGTATTGATTAACTGTAGCAGCTTTTTACATGGTCAAGTAATTTGTGTAATGTGTAATTTCTAATTCCATGTACATCATTCAAGGTGGAAATTTTAATAAATAAAATTTTTGTCTATTATTGGGTTTATTCTGTCAATCGAGGGCTCGATTCTAGTGCTGTGAGTGTGAACTTGCTTTTGGAAGGAGATTCTCTTCCCTATACTCACGGGTTTCACGTAAATGTTTTTGGCCTTTCATACAGGAGCTTGATAATCACAAACTACAGTAGAATCCTGATCAAATCGTTTTTCAGACTATACCACTGCTATGGAAAGTTACCTTGCTACAATAGATGGTAGTATTACATAATCATCATCATCATCATACAAGAGAAAAGTACTACGGCATCCGTATCTACTATATGTTCTTCAATTTTTTGATCCTGAGATGACAGAAATGTTGTATAACGCTTCCTGAATAGTGCTGGATCAGTCAAAAAAGACCTAAACATGAAACATGTATGTATCCATTTGATAATATGTATAAAGTATGTAAGAATATTACAAAATATAAAACAAAAATACATTTACATGTATATAAAAGATGAAATTCTACATCCTGAAAATAAAATATGATATACAATGATGCTGATGAAAATAATCCGATGTGTTAATGAAAAACTAAGTTATATACATATTATATTAAAATACAGCTATTTGCCTCTTCATCTCATGTTTGATTATTTTAACTCTGATATTGCGAAAAATTACTAAGTATATTATTGATTGTTGGACCAAAACATTTATTGAAATAATAAAAGAAAACCTGGCAGCCAAGTAAAATAGTCAAGAAAATTTAAGCTAACAATAAGGCAAAATAAGTTTCATATATATGCTAAAAGTACTGAATACGTCAAAATTAGCAAAATCATTGGATGCCGGTGCTGTTCCGGTCTTGATGTTCGTGTTTGTAATTTCTAGTTTCGCGAATGCGTTGTCCATACGGGAGAACTCATTATTAAACGGGTTACCCTTTGCCATCGGTGAAATCGACTGCTGTTGAAATTGGAGTCTTCGACTGGGGAGCGGTGCTGGCGAGGCCCCACTCTAGAACTGGGAGCACACATCAATCTCGGTAGAGGTGAAGCTGTAGTTTCTCGGCCACATATCGTCTGACGATGATCCAAACACGGAAACGGAGGAAGCGGCAGGTTTTAAGTTCTTATTGTTGAAGATAGCTAAGAAACTGACGCCGCCGCTGCTGTCGCTAAATGCATCCATCGACATCGATGCTGGTGGCGCTGGCTTCGTCTATGTAGGGACATGCAATGATCTTTTGGGGACCGGTCTTGGTGGAGGCTGCTTCCGGCCGAGGAGGTCCAACTTACTAGGACTAGAAATGAGTATTTAATTAGCGGTGGTTAGTTAGCGTCCAATACAACGAATGTATCGCATCCTGGCGAACGGATCCGTTGCCACACCGATGGACGAAGTAAACGGATCACTTGGCACTGGCAAAGTCGTCCTCGAATCCGGCGCTTGAAATCCATTGCTCGTACCGCAACCGTTGGCCTTATTCCAAATTTATCACGTTTGCTCGCATTTCGGCTTCTTTTTTCTTAAAAGACCAGCTTAGCTTCCCTGAATTCAGGTTCAATTTTCCACGAATAATGGGACACCAAAACAGGATCATTTGGATTTCGATGGAATTTCGGAAAATGGTCAATGCATCGTTCGTCTGTCGCTGATACTCCAGGATTTTAATAACCATCGCGTTGGTCTGGTTTATTTCGAGCTGCGTGTCCTGTAGTTGGGTTGGGGCTGTTTAAAAAAAAAAAAAAAATCGTGCTTTTTACAACAGCAAAACAAAAGCAAAACAAAAACAGTTTTCAGAATGGGATGCACTGACAGAAAAGCACTGTTGCCAGAAAAAGTTTTGAATTTCGTGGTGAAAATAATTTCGCTACTTTACAGAGTTGCCAAAATGCCTCATATTTGTTCCGCATGGTTATATTCACCTGAAAATGTGGAACAAATTGGAGCTTTCAAAAATTTGTAACAAAATGAGGTGTGTATAGAAAAAAAAGTTATTAACGCTGAAGTTATGAGAAGGTCATTACCCTTGAAGTAAAAATATAAAAAATGGGGGTTAGGTCTGACGAGAAAGGTCTATTATAATCGATCGAAGGTTGAGCTCAAAATCTAATTCCTCATGCGATAAATGATCCGCCCTTAAGCTATGGTACCACTCAAGAACTTTTGACACTGCATATGTGAATTCGCTATACCCGTCCGCCATAATTAACACAAAAATCAAAAAGAATGCACGCGTTAATTTAAAAATGTACAAATATTCACCAAACAAAATTAAAATCAGCCAAAAAATTCACGAAATTCATTAACATATGCACTACAAAACCAGAAAAATCACTAAATTCCTTAATATATGCACTTATTTACCACAAAAAAACTAACTATTACCAAAATATTCACATCACTAATCTAAACATGCTTATTTGCTATTTTTTTATTCCGTGTCGGGTATTTTCGTCACTGCGACCAATTTTTAGATCTATTGTGACATATCCCCTTTTTGTTGTTGCTTTAGTTATTTTCAGCATGACGCATCACTATTGATAGAAGTGATCGTCAAAGTCTGACCTAAAGCATTGTCCCAGGACGGTATAACGCTCCGAATAAAGTGTACTACCGTACTGGGGTTTGTTCTCCAAATCTCAAGGGCTTCTAGTAGCCCTTTGTTAAAGAACTTCAGCCTGTTATTGAAAATTGCCGGGCAGTGGCATAACAAGTGTTCCGAGTCTTCTCTATCCATGTTACAGAATCGACATGAATCATCTTGAAGTTTTCCTATCAGCTTCAAGTGATAACGGCTCGGACAGTGACCGGTTATAAGGCCTGTATATATTGTTAGATCTTTTTTGGTAAGATCTAGTAACTTGCGAGTCATTGAAATGTTTGGAGTAATGAACCGCTTTGATTGCCTAGCTTTGAAAGTGTTGTTCCAGTTTGTCTCCACTTTCAAGCAATCCCAGGCTTTCATCTCCATTCTAAGAGAAGAAGCAGATACACCACAAAAGGGTTCAGGTCCTACAAACTGATGAGACGATCCGAGTCTTGCTAGTTCATCGGCTTTCTCGTTTCCATCAATTCCAGAATGACCAGGAACCCAGTACAAATTGACTTGATTACGACAAGACAATTTCCGAAGTGATTGAACACATTCCCAAACATGTTTGGACGTGCATATTGCTGACTTTAAAGCATTCAGAGCTGCTTGACTATCCGAAAAAAATGCATACATTTGAATATCTATAGTTTCTGCGTAAGCATATAGCAGAACATTCCAAAATTGCTTGAATTTCAGCTTGGAATACAGTTGGCCACTTTCCCATTGGGATTGAAAGGTTAATCCCTGGGCCAGTTACCCCAGCTCCCACTTGATTGTTCATTTTCGAACCGTCTGTATAGAAAACAATCGATCCTTGGCGGAGGTTTGGGCCACCTCTTGCCCACGAATCACGCCCAGGATCAATAACTTGATATGAACAATCAAAGTTGTATTTTTTTTCCATCCAATCTTCGTTGTTCATAACTAAAGGATTAAGTTTTACAATTTTTAGAATGCTAAGATGTCCTATTAGATCACCTTCTAAAAGGTTCGCAAACCTTCTGATCCTTAGAGCGCTCTTTTCAGCTTCTAACTGTATGAATTGATGCAATGGCAACATAAAAAGTAGTGCATCCAGTGCCTTCGTTGGTGTACTTCTCATTGCACCGCTAATTGAACAAGTTGCGATTCTTTGAGGTTTTTCTAACATCCTTTTTTGTGCAACGGTTTCTTTTGTTTTTGGCCACCAGACCAATGAAGCATAGGTAATCTTGGGTCTCACAATTGCCGAATAAATCCAATGGATCATTTTTGGCCTTAGTCCCCATTGCTTACCAAATATTTGCTATTAGATTAAATAAAAAAAAAGAAATGGCGAAATTGAACTAAATTACTAAAACTATATAACTTTACAAGCAACTTCGAGAAAACTAGCATAAACTTTTGTGGTTTCTTAACTGTGCACTAAATTTCCAAAAAAAAATCGAGAAAAATATCACTATCGGAACACCGTTAATTATTTAATGAGTAGAAGTAACTTAATATTCACTTAAAATCTATTAATTCCACTTATTTTCTTCAAGCACTGTATCAAGAACAAAAGGCTAAAATTCTAAAACTAATTTGGAAAAAATACACAATTTAAATACGATTTATTATCATCATACACACCGATTCCAAAGAAGAAAGCATATTCAAAATGTTCATTGTTATTCCGATCACAATACAATCACTTACCCTATCGAAATAATTGGAAAAATGGATTCCACGCGGGTCCTCTTTGGAAAGGGGCGTTTTTTAAAAAAAAAATGGAATCCTTTTTTTTTTGCGGCGGGCGGCAATAGACCATTCTTGTGGATTTTTTTTTTATTGGCTTATCAGATCCTTTCAATCTGTGTAGTATACTTTTATAAGGGACTTATGTTTTTTCAAGCCTGTAACTATTGAAAAACAATAAAAAAAAAAACTGTTAAATGATCATTTCACCCCATATGCGCCCTGTGGTGAATACCTATTTGGCCCTTTCTTCCCAAATCTGATGTTTCTCATCTGAGGTGAGTTTCACGTTAACTTATTAGCTCTTCACTGCTATGGAGAAATCTCTTAAGCAGATGTCTGTGCTCGCGTGAAACATGGCGATAGTTTTCTTACCCAGTCACTCAACAGGAAAGTCTCATAACAAAATGTCATTCTTTGCATAAAAAAGCCACGTCTTCGAAAGTACTGTCATTAACTTTATTACGTCTGGGTGTGCTAGTGTGCCTTCTGGAAATGTGATAGTACGTTTTGGACGGAAACAAAAAACAGTTTTCGAGAAGATTAAAAATGGTAAGTAAACTTTTAGGTTAGGTGTTGGTTTGCGTGCGTTAAACGTCACTCAAGCTCAATATTTGCGGATTTCGAGAAAGAGGATAACATTTTAACCAGTTCACCAGCAGTTTAATTAATGTATAACAATCATTACTTTGCAGAATGTCATGACTATCGTAGGTTACGATATGCATGCGCAAAAATTTGTACAACGGCATTACATCGAGGATCCTCTGGATTACCGTTCATAAACACCACAACCTTGTTTTTGTGCACGAGTTAGTCAATCTGGTTGGTATCCGTTGAAGCCACACATAGAGTTCTGGACAGAAAATTATCATACAAAAAGGTGAGTGAACGTTATAATTAACATGCAGTTTTTAATTTTAGTTTTTGCTTATAAAGCTTTGCTTCCGGCATACATACCCCAATTAACGCATATTAACTGGGTGCTCGAAGAACTCCCGATAGATCTCTGTATTCACCGTCGTTCTCGTCGTCGTCGGCAATACAACAACATAAAGAGCTAGTGCTCCCTGTATGCATCCTCTTATTTTGACAAACGCTCGTACTATGATTTACAAACCGTCAGGTGGACCTCATGGACAAGCAACTGACATTCAGATTCCGGCAGAAAAGACTCTGAAACTGAAGAGGAGGCAGCTGACTAAGATTTATGGCAAGCATTCGATAAAATCGGTGGATATATTGTGCAGCAAGATGGATCGTGGTACGTTACCCTCTCTAGGAGAAGCACACATTCTGGGTCTCATAGATACGGTGCTGGTGCATCCACCATCGACTACCGAAGGATCGTCGTGATTTGGAAATCGATTAACAGTGTGGCATTTAAACAATGCCTATTAGCCTTTTATTGCTATTATGTTTGATTCCACAATAAACTACTAGGTCCTTACATAAAACAATTTCATAAATAAAAAAAACTATAAGGGACAGCCCAATGGGGTTGTACGCAAAGTTGACGTAGGACTACGTAGCGATGTGTAATGAATGATATTATTATTATTATTTTCAATATCCTGTATTAGAATAGAGGCTTCATTGATCGATTGGATCAAGAAGCCTTGCCGAAAATTAGTGAGGTTGTGTATAACACACGACCGGTTGATGTAGACTAAGATAAACCGTTTGATGCATTGTCTGGTTCAACATGTTGGATTAGTTTCGTTTGTTTCGTAGAGCAACATTGCAACGTAGGTGCTGTTCTAACAGGACGTTGGATCGGCATAGATAATTTTGACGTAGGACTTACGTCTCTCTTTTCTATTCCTGTATAGGGGCGCCGTTCTAAAATTTCTGAAATCGCAAGCGTTACGCGGGTTTGGAGACTTTGAACGATAATATCTCCTCTCTGGCCCACAGACATTTTACGATAAGTATTTCATTCGCAAGGTAGAACATCAACGTTGAATCCCTGTTGCAAACTTAATTCATAATGTTTGTTTAAACTAATTAAAATGTACTTAAAAGAAAAATGTCTAAACGCAAAACGCTATTGGTCGAAAATGACATCATGTTTGCGCCTCGCTCTGATTGGTTCATACTGCCACAGTTAACGTGCCAGCGAATTTCAAACATGTGGGGACGACCGACCAATCATCAGTTCTCGCTGTGCATTCGTATGCGACAGACTTGTCTGCGGAGCACTGTGGTAGAAAACGCCACCCGTGAAAACAAGAAGACCAGAATTGGCAACGACGAGGAGCTGAACAAACTTTTTTCCGGTGTGACCATTTCACAGAGTGGTGTCCTGCAGCCCAAGAAGACTGAAGAAAATTTCAATCGCGAACCATGTTATCAAATAAAATCCGTCCTTTTCAGGACGATCAAATCAAGTTGCCAACTAAAGAGTATGTTTGATAGAAATTTCTCTTGAGCTCATCGAAATTTTCATTACCACGCACCGGCTCAATATGGCGTTGAAAAAGCCGCGTCTCGGAGAAAATGGCCAAATCAATCGCCCACATCATCTTCGTGGTCAAGTGGTTAGCGGCGTCGCCCGTCGTTCATTGCCATGAAGTGAGGGTTCGATTCCCGCTCCAGCCTGTGGAACTTTTTTGCAAAGCGAAAATGTCCAGTTTAATCCACTGGGTGTTAGGTTAAGTTGTTCGTTGTAATTCGCTCTATGGTCAATGTTCAGTGTGTACACACTCGAGTGAAAGACGTTGCAAATGTCAATTTTGACGTAGGACTTACGTCTCTCTTTTCTATTCCTGTATAGGGGCGCCGTTCTAAAATTTCTGAAATCGCAAGCGTTACGCGGGTTTGGAGACTTTGAACGATAATATCTCCTCTCTGGCCCACAGACATTTTACGATAAGTATTTCATTCGCAAGGTAGAACATCAACGTTGAATCCCTGTTGCAAACATAATTCCGAAATAAATTCATAATGTTTGTTTAAACTAATTAAAATGTACTTAAAAGAAAAATGTCTAAACGCACAACGCTATTGGTCGAAAATGACATCATGTTTGCGCCTCGCTCTGATTGGTTCATACTGCCACAGTTACCGTGCCAGCGAATTTCAAACATGTGGGGACGACCGACCAATCATCAGTTCTCGCTGTGCATCCGTATGCGACAGACGTGTTTTCGGAGCACGTTGGTAGAAAACGCCGTCCGTGAACACAAGAAGACCAGACCAAGAAGAATCATCCCACGTCACCTGCAGCTATCCATCCGCAACGACGAGGAGCTGAACAAACTTTTCTCCGGTGTGACCATTTCACAGAGTGGTGTCCTGCAGCCCAAGAAGACTGAAGAAAATTTCAATCGCGAACCATGTTATCAAATAAAATCCGTCCTTTTCAGGACGATCAAATCAAGTTGCCAACTAAAGAGTATGTTTGATAGAAATTTCTCTTGAGCTCATCGAAATTTTCATTACCACGCACCGGCTCAATATGGCGTTGAAAAAGCCGCGTCTCGGAGAAAATGGCCAAATCAATCGCCCACATCATCTTCGTGGGCAAGTGGTTAGCGGCGTCGCCCGTCGTTCATTGCCATGAAGTGAGGGTTCGATTCCCGCTCCAGCCGGTGGAACTTTTTTGCAAAGCGAAAATGTCCAGTTTAATCCACTGGGTGTTAGGTTAAGTTGTTCGTTGTAATTCGCACTATGGTCAATGTTCAGTGTGTACACTCTCGAGTGAAAGACGTTGCAAATGTCAATTTTTATCGTAGTATTACGTGCTGCCAAACACTCAGGCCATCCTGCTGCCCAGGAAGATCGAGAAGAAAATTTCAATCGCGAACCATGTTCCCTCCATAAACAACTAAAACCCTGTATTTTCAGGACGAACAAATAAATTTGCCAACTAAAGAGTATGTTTGATTGAAATTTCTCTTGAGCTCATTGAAATGTTCGTTACCACGCACCGGCTCAACATGGCGTTGCTTGAAAAGCCACGTTCTGGAGAAAATGAGCAACATTTTTTATTATTATCCGTATATAAATCTCTATTTGCCATGTTAAAACTAGCAAGCACGTTGTACATTCAACAAACGAAATATTAACAGTTAATTTGAGCGGAACTGCAGCACGGCAGACCAATTATGTGGTTCACATATTCAGTGTAGGGGGTAGGTTAGCTTCATTGTAGTTCTTGTTGTACATAAGTACATAATGGATTAGTTGCAGTTAATAGATTAGGTTAGTTGCAGGTAGTTTTAAAGTGTGAGTTATAATTTTTCTGGCCAATATTTATAAACTCTATTCTTTTGCAACTCTCTTTGGATAGGGTTATGAGGCCCTGACAAGGGCCGTTTTTCTGTTGCCTGAGTTGAAAAGATGCAAATTTAACCTCGGAAACCCCTGTCGCTCTAATGAAAACTAATGACTTCATTTCAATGCTACTGTCTGGCGTAACAACTGAGGCCCGTCCCCTTTTGTAAAATTTGATTCGCATTGCCTTCGTTGAGAACCCCCTTCCTGTCATGTAATGGTATATGCCATTACAGGCCCAGCATGGCGAAAAGCTATCATTCGTTATTGGACCAGACGTTGTGTATCCCTTTTTAGACGTGTGTTTCCCGCTCTCCTGATAAAAAAGCACTTTTCCGAGTTTTTCGCCCTGCTGCTGGAGATCGAGTAGACGCCGCCTGATGTGGCTGGTGCGTCCGCTAGACGAGGCAAGCGGAAGAAGCCCGACGTCGACGCTGACGTAAATCATCCCTCCGTTAACAACTAAAATCTGTCCTTTTCAGGACGATCAAATCAAGTTGCCAACTAAAGAGTATGTTTGAAAGAAATTTCTCTTGAGCTCATCGAAATGTTCATTACCACGCACCGGCTCAACATGGCGTTGCTTAAACTGCCGCGTCCCGGAGAAAATGGCCAAATCAATCGCCCACATCATCTTCGTGGTCAAGTGGTTAGCGGCGTCGCCCGTCGTTCAAGCGGTTGTTGTCATGAAGTTGAGGGTTCGAATCCCGCTCCAGCCTGTGGAACTTTTTGCAAAACGAAAATGTCCAAACTGGTCTACTTGGTGTTAGGTTAAGTTTTTCGTAATTCGCTCTACACCCAAACTAATAAAGTAAGATTGTTATACAGTTTCGCTTGATTTTGTTCCATTTTTGCTATTGATCGTAACTTGGATGAAAAATCTAGCATTAGTTGTGGGCAAAATAGTAATAGAAACTCGCGATGAAAAATTGAACGTGTGCGTGAGGTTGTGCGCAGTGATATTTAGTTGATGAGTAAGAGATGTGTGTCCCGAAAGTCAGATGGCTCACCAAAATATAATATACCAATTCGAGATCAGGATACGAACCGCGAACGTCATCGCGGCGGCTTTTGATAGCAACCATTTAGTCACTTCGTTAAACTAAAGGATGGGGAATATAAACCCTACAACTAGTTCTTTTGGCGAGGAATTCATGGTACAGCAATGATGCAAATGGATATATTTTCCACCAAGCTATGTACATCCGGTCGCTAACAAACTTGCATGGCATTGTTTATTAACCAAAGCGCTTTGTCGATGATCAGTGAGGACAAAAATAGAACACTTGGCGGCGGCAATACAACAGTGGCCAATAGCGTTGCGGGATTTTGTGATATGGACTCATCCATATTGTATATTGATATGTTGGTGATGATTGAATAAGGATCCTACAGCGATAAATTTGTTTCGAGCTATATTTGCTTGCCAGTCGCTTGCACACACTTGCATTTGTACCATAAAACGCATTGTGGATCAAAATGGGCAAAATAGCCTTTTCTGAATCATGCGGATTTCTCAGGATATGATTGCAAAACTGCAATTGCACTTTTTTGCCACCTTTTCAACTTTTGAGTGTATGTTCAATATTCAGTCTGTACAATCTCGAATTGAAGGCGGTGCAAATGCCTATTCTTATCGTAGTATCACGTGCCGACAAACACTCAAGCTGTCATGCAGCCCAAGAAGACTGTGAAGAACATTTCAATCACGAACCATGTTTCCTCCATAAACACAGAATCCATGTCACACTTACAAGAACGTTGGACATTTCAGCGCCAACATTTGATTAGGGCGAATCTGTTTTTGTAAACAAACACTTTGTCTGCTAATTTATCGGAAGTTGAATACAATTCCTTCAAATTGAATATATCAGCGGATAGAAATAAGCTGATCTTCCTTAAAGAGTGCTTAATTTGTATTTGTATTTGTGACCTTTTGTTCAAGAGCAAATGAATACGAAAGCCATTGTTTACAAAAGCAAATTCGCCTTAATTTAATGTTGGCGCTGATTTAACAAACAAAATATCATTAACAGTAAATTCGAGCCGAACTGCAGTTTCTATCAATTTTTGTGGAGAACCAATTGCGGAAGAAGAACCGGAGCCTCACACACCAATAGCATAGGGTTTCATGGTTCTATAGACTTAATAAAATATAGTAAAAATTTATTAATTCGATGACATCAATTTCTTCACATCAACAAGCAGTCCTACGTCAACTTTGCAGTTATGTCACTGACATAACTCACCCTTTCGTTTTTCAATAAAGGTAGTTGTAATTAAATGGAAATTACTAATCATTCTTCTTATTTTCTAGTTACAGGTATTCCACTAAACAGCTCACACTCTCCATAATTCATTACAAAAGAGTTCCATGATCCGCACACGCTAAAATCGCTGTATGTTTCATTGGTTCGACCCATCTTGGAAGCGTCATCTGTCGTGTGGAACCCTTACCATATAACAGTAGTCGATCGAATTGAAGCTGTATAACGGAAGTTCATTAGATTTGCCTTACGCTTCCTTCCCTGGAATGACCCCTAAATCTGCCACCGTACGAAGCCAGATGCTGGGCTTGAATTCATTGGAGCACTGTAGAAAACCGTTCGTCTTCAAAATGTTGGCTGGTGAATTTGACGCTCCAAATCTCCTGGCTATGTTGGACGTAAACGTACCTGGTAACACACTTCGTGACAATGATTTTTTTTCGCTTGCCTCGACGCTACTACGTGTAACATATGATCTGAACGAGCAACTAAACGATTCCAAAGCAAACTTTAACAAACTATGTAAAGAAAGCGACAAAAGACAAAAAGAAGTTCTATGAAAATCTAAGTAAAGATTGTATTCGAAAAAAATGCAACAGACAAAAATAATCACCAAAAAATCATTTTAATTCGGAAATTTTTGAAACTTTGAAAGGGAATAAAAAAAAACTCTTATAAGCTACACAGATAAAAAGAAACATTGATTTTACTGCTTTATCTACACAGAAAAAAATTATGAATTTTAACAGGCGCGTAAAATTTTGCCTCGTTTAATTCCAAACCAAAGGAGGCGTCAACAACGAAATTGTTTGCAATCTTTCATACGCCATGCAACAATACCACCAACGAATACCAGAGTTGGCAAAACATAATGGGTTATTCCATGTAAATTTAAGCCAGATTACGCCTGAATATAGCCTGTTGTATGAAATATTGCAATCATTGTTGTATGGTACATGGAAGATTGCAAACAATTTCGTTGTTTACGCCTTCTTTGGCTTGTGATTAAACGAGGGTAAATTTTACGCGCATGTTAAAATTCTTTATTTTTTTCTGAGTACATTAATTTTTCCCCAGATCAGTTTATGGTCCGTAATCACGAGAGAAAATTTTACGCGTCTGTTAAAGTTGACTATTTTTTTCTGTGTGTCAAATTTGTACATTTCACAGAAACAAAATCTTGAATTTTAACAAGCGTCCCTCGTTTGATTGCAAGCCAAAGGAAGTGTATACAACGGAATTGTATGCAATCTTTCATACGTCATACAATAATGTTTGCAATCTTCCTTACAACAGACTTGATGCATGCGTTATCTGAGTTAAATTTACATGAAATATCCCATCAATTTCTGCCAAATCTACATTCCCGTTGCCAGTTGATAGGCAGTGAGATTTTTGCAAGCAGTTTATTTTCCAAGTGATCATCTATTCTGTTGATAGCTATATAGCTAATCCTCTTGATTTGTTACTTATCTGTTTCGATACAGATGCCAAACGTAGTCTTTACTCGATAAGAAAGAAGCCTGCATTACTTCTTGCAAGCACGCAATGTGAATGTTTCTGCTAAGTAATTCTACATTTATCACGTCTCTCGCGTTCTTCATACAGCATCCTCGAATGTTCCAACTGGAGAAAGCTTGGAGTTCTGATCTGGTATTGTTTATTTCCATTCCTTTGTTGATAAGTACTTTCGATTGTTTATAAAACTTAGTAATACTATCAAACTGGAGCTCGTTCAGGTAATTTTGGCTCACAAATACGTGTTTACGTGTTGACTCCTGCAGTCACTAATTTAATTATTTTAAGAGCCAGCAGAATTAACACTTCCACCATTATTATCAGGAGTTTCCACTCATGCTGGGTAAGGAACTCCGTATGGACTTCCTGGTTTTCAATAACCGTAACCTGGTGGTCACCGATTTGCTTAACTTCCTGGTCCTCGGAATCAAAGTTACCCATTTTCAGATGGCGGGTTGCAAAATCTTCTTACAAATGGTTGATCCGGACTGGGCCTTTGGTGGCTGCGGGTTATTTTTGCTTGCGAGCTGTCGTCAGCAAGGGAAGGAATGTTAGGTTGGAGTCCAAACTTTTCCCTTACGTCGTCGTATCCAACGCAATTGGCAATGATATGCTTAATGAAAATCGAGTAGGTATGAATGTGTCAACTGAGTGTGGCCTATCCGTAGCCTTGTGAGAAGAAAAAAGTTCTCTCTGCGATTTCCAGTTCGGCCTTCTCTGCAGGGGCCGATTGAGTTTTTAACGTACACTGCAAATAAATCAATAATTTTTATTATTAAAATTGGCACTTAAATCGGTCAATTCTTGCTTCGAATCGAAATCATGTGAGGCAGTATGATTTTGAATTGCCGCACATAATTTTTAACACCCGTCACTTAATACACAGGTTCGTTTCCAATGAGACTGATATGGTCCGCACATAATTTTCAATGGAGCGAGAAATGTCATTCAAGTGTGTTTTCACTTTGCCCTATTCTATCCATCTTCGCACTTAAAACGAAATAAAAAACCGTGCGCGAAAAACAATCAGCGGCTTTATCGTTCTAGAAGAAGAAAAAAAACTGCAAAATGGAGAAGCAAAGTAAAGTTTATCGTGTGGTGGTTTAGGTAGTTGGTTTGCCAGCGGAAGTCACTGAATTTTTTGAAGGTAATAAATTACTATGGGTTTTTTTTTTGGGGTGTTTGGGGTGTTTTTTGTGTTTTTTTTAGGTCTGCCGGGCTTTTTTGCCATTCCCGGAGAAGAGCTGGTGGACGGGATAGGTTTAAAAAAGTGATGAATTTTTTTTAATAATACAAATAAAACTTTTTTTTTTTTATTTTTTTTTTTTTATTAAAAAAAAAAAAAAAAAATAAAATATATAATTTTTTTTAAAAAATCAGTGGGGTTGTGTTTAACACACGACCGGTTGACGTAGACTACGTTAAACCGTTTGATTAGTTTCGTTAGTTTCGTAGCGGAACATTCACAGAAAAAATAATAATGAATTTTAGCAGACGCGCAAAATTCATTATTACAAGCACACAAAACAAGCGTAAAAAAAGAAATTGTTTGCAATCTTTCATACAACAGACCTGATTTCAGTGATATCAGGTTTACATTTTAATGAAATATTCCATGAATTCAAGTCAAATCTAGCATTTCCTTTATACGCATTAGATAATGCAGAAAATTAAATGTTTATTTCAAACTAAATTGCAACGCAAATAGTTTTTCCTTAACGAAAAATTTCTAGACCAGACCGGACAGGAGGACGCTGTATGTTAGTATGCATTATAAACCAGTAGTTGGCAAAATCCAGCATCTCAACCAGTAGTTGGCAACGTTTAAGTTTTGCCTGATAATCACGAGTTCATTCGGCATCGGTACATGGTCGGAGGATTTTCCATATGTTTAATTTTAACGCGCTTCCGAAATTTGCGCAAACGTTTGCCATCAAAACGATTAGACATCGTACTCATTCTCACTTTCGCAGTTTCTCAAAATTTATTTCTTCCTAGAAGTAAAACTCTATCTAACGCGAATCGTTAAAACAACAGAATAACTATTCATAACTGTACTAACTGGAGTATGCCGAGAATATTACTTCGGAATATCCATTTCGAAAATCAAAGCGAAAATCAAACGTAAAAAATTTCTTGATACTTGCCGGAACGCAACATTCTTTAAAATTTTCCGCGAAATAAAAAACTTCTTTTGTTTGTAAAATTTTAAACACTTGAGTAAATAAATTGGCAATCGTATAAACCTCTAGTTGATTTGAGCCAAAATCTAAAAATAAATCAATCAAAATACGATCGAGTTATTCGCTTCCGGTGTTTCAATGTTCCGTGACGACAGCCAGTTGAACAATGTACACAATGCTCAAGGTATGCAACGAAGAGGGAGCTTTAATTGTTTTAGCTACCGCTGACTGTGAATTGGTAAGAACTTGGATAGTAATATTGAATAAATTCCAATCAAACAAACTCATTCATAATTGAATTAGTCGTCCAGAAAAGGACGGATTTGAAATTGTCCACATAGTATTAAAACCTTCTCGGTCTTTTGAAGAAGCAGGTTATTTCAGCCGTTTCACGTTGCGCCTTACCAAAGATGGCTACCAACAAGATCACACACACAAGCACAACACAGGCTGGTAGCTGACTGCCTAGTACACCACTGCATAATTAATGGCTGCCTAACAACGGTTGCCACCGCCAGCAGCCAATTCCAAAGTTGGCGCCTTGCCGCTCCGCTCTGCCGAATCAAGCACCCTCCAGGGTCGCCAGCTGCCGATGAATACTGGCTCGTTGCTCCGCACAGCTCCAGTACTGCGACACGAATGAGAAAATTTTCTTTTACGTCGTTCAGTGCTGAATATGAGACCTCCCTTGCTCACATTTGAAATCTGTGATAGGAAAGTACTGTGAATTTATGAAAACCAACATGAAAAACCAAACTATAAGACATCACCATTCATTTTCGTTTCCTTCAGTAGTTTAAAATTGTTAATGGATAATTTTTGATAGTTGAATTAATATGCGGGAGCATGTCCATCCGAATGATGTAAACATTTTGATAATCTATCGAGCATTTATGAAGTTATGAGCGTTTAATTTGTAACTATATTTTGTGACGGTCGATTATTTTTCGATTTTCAATTGACAATTCAATTTTTCATGACGGCAGCCATTTGTAAATTGTGCACAATGCTCAAGGTTTGCAACGGAGAGAAAATTCAAATTGGTTTTAGCCATCGCTGTCTGCCATTTGGTTAGTTGTTGGATAAATTCAAATTAAACAAACTCTCTCAGATTTGGATTGGTCGTCCTGAAAAGGACGGATTTAAATTAGTCCTGCTCGGTCTTTTCACGAAGCAGGTTATTTCTGCCGTGCACGTTGCGCTTCAGATAAAGATGGCTACCAAGAATATCACACACTCAAGCACGTTGTTTTGCTCCTCGTGATGGCGCCCACCGGCTGGCTACAAATCATCACCATCTTGGGCAACCGACTGCCTAGCACACCACTGCATATACAATGGCTGCCTAGCAACGGCTGAGCCAAGGGCTTGCTAGCAACAGTCTCAGAGCAATCGACTAGCTCACCACTGGTTGGTCGCCAGTGCACCTTCTGTGGCATATTTCACCACCTGCTACGTTGGCTGGCAGCTTGCCGCTCCACACTGCAGGTTTCATGCCATCGGGGTTGCCTCCATCGCCAGCTGCCGATCCTTAGTGGTTCGATGATCCGCACAGCTCCAGTACTGCGACACTAATGAGTTAAATTGCGAAGGTGTACCCGTTAAATATCGTTCAGTGCTGCATCAGTCCTCCTTTGCTTAAATTTGAAATCTGTGATAGAAAATACAGTGCATCTAGTAAATTTAATCTGAAAAACGACATTATAAGACATCACCTTATGTTTTGGTTATTTTCAATAGCTTAAAATTGTTAACGGATAATGCTTGTTAATTGTATTGATACGCGGGAAAATTTCCAACCGATTGATGTAAATATCTTGAAAATCTATTGAGCATTTATGAAGTTATTAGCGTTTAATTTGTAACGATATTTCGTGACGGTCGCTTATTTTTATTTTCAATTGACACCCTACCCTTGCCGTAAGACGTAGTCTACGTCAAAGTCGCTTATTTTTATTTTCAATTGACACCCTACCCTTGCCGTAAGACGTAGTCTACGTCAAAAAAAATCCATGCACCTTTTTACATAAAACGTATTAAAATACTCATTTCATTTTTGCTAGGACAAGTTAATGCAATCCATGTACACTATAATTAATATCTATTCATCTCTTGCACTTAAAGACTATACATTTATTGCACATATGGTTAATTGACCACATTTAATAAAAAAATAAGTGCCGCACCAATACAGAGCAATAACTTTGCACTTTACCCAAATCTATAGGTGCTGGCACTTAAATATATGGTGCATTGTTTTTTGAGTGTAGGACTACGTTTCTCTTTTCTATACCGGTTGTCATTTCAAAATTTTGAAAAATGAGAGCGTTACACAAAAGTGAAAGGTTTTTAAACGCTAATAACACTCGTTTGGCTGAACAGAATGACTTCATTTATACACCATTTGATAAGAAAAACTTACAAATGTTTTGCATTAAAATTTCAATCAGGTAATATTAGTATAAGTAGTTCAATTTATCACTTAAAAATGACCTACGTTTTCTCCCATACAAATCTACACATGAACAAGTTGAAAATATAGTTTTCCCTCTCCGGGTCTTCAAAAGCGGGTAACAAATTGTCTTCTTTTTATTTAATTTAGTTTGATTCCATGTTAAACACAGCACTAGCGACACCCCTCCGCTGTAAAATTATTTTACTTTGTTGCCGGTGCCTGATTTTATAACTGATGCCTGTCCCCTCTTTTGAATTTTGCTTCGTACTGAATTCTCGTGCCTCTCTTCTTTGGCGGCAATGCTATCAACACCAGTATAAGGCCCACGATTTGAACCAAAATGATTTCATTGGGATATTCAAGTTCGATTGATCGACGGTTGTGTTTTTCGGTCTCTCGTTACGAAAATTTCTTCTCGGTTTATCTCATCCGTTTTCTTGCGATTGCGCGTCTGGCTCCTCAATTATCGCTTGCGCCTCCTCATCTACAAACCAGAAGGAAGCGCTGCAAAGTTTTTCAAGTTTCCCCGCTCGACCTATTGCGTGGCAATGGGTCGTAAAAATCGATAATCCGCGCGGGCACCATCCGCTTCCGAAGTCTTACCGGAGCCGGGCACCTCTCAGCGCAAAGCGGTGTTTGTGACAACTAGATTAATAGAATCATCCCAACTATCTTGCCGTCGGCTACTATCCGGATTGAATACAGCACATTATGGTGTCATGCTGGCCAAACAAACCGAAAATAGAAATTAATTTCTTAGGCGTATCATAACCATCGACCTTTTCAGGACGACCAATTAGAGTTAGTGTTTAAGTAAAATGTTCGTGATTTATCCTGAACAACCTTTGAATATTATCAAAACTAGTACATTTGGGATTGTTTGAGGCATTCAGTCGAGAGTGGTGATTTCGGCAGAGATTTTTCATCAAACCCGAACTGAATTTTTATTTCATTAAACTGAACCGAATTTCATAAGAAGGGATGGGTCAAGCAAAACATGTAATAAAAACATTTCAATATTGACCAACTATATGTGTTATGATATGTTTAAATAAGATGATACCATTATTACTATGCACCAACGCGGTCCTACGTAATACTCGCGGTTATATCCTTGATATACCCCACCTCTAATTTTTAACGTAGGACTACGTTTCTCTTTTCTATACCGGGTGTCATTTCAAAATTTTGAGAAATGAGAGCGTTACGCAAAAGTGAAAGGTTTTTGAATGATAATAAGTCCGGTTTGACTGAACCGGACACCATTTATACATTTATTTATTTATACACCATTTGATCAGAAAAACTTACAAATGTGTTTGATTAAATTTTCAATTAAGTGCTATAAGCATAAGTAATTCAACTTTTTACTTAAAAATGACCTACTTTTGCTCCCATACAAACCTGCATATGAACAGGTTGAAAATATGGTTTTCCTTTTCCGTCATCAAAAACGGGTGACAAATGGTTCAAATTATCTTCTTCTTTTTATTTCGTTAGGTTTCATTCCATGTTCAATACAGCCATAGCCCCCTTTCTCGGTGGAAATTTTTTTTTGTTTGGGGGGGGGTGTGTGGTTTTTAAATGGTGCCTTCCTTTTTTAAAAATTTGTTTTGTTCTTCTGTTCCTTTTTTGGGGCACCCCCGATGACGCGGCTGGGTAGCTCAGTGGTTACCCATTCTGCTTACTGAGCAGATTGTCGGGAGTTCAATCCCAGGCCCGTCCCCTTCCTTGCCATTTTTCACTTGCCTCTTTCTATCACCACTAGATTTAAAATAAAAAGCAGTCTACTGCGCTTTCTTTCATTGATCGCATCACTTACCACAGTGCATCCATGATCTAAAAATAACCTACCTCACTAACACAACTATCCTTCCCTTGGCAATTGTAGAGATGCAGTGGTGTTCACGGTCTCTAATAACAACGATTGTCAAACTAATCATCCTTCCCCCCTCCCCAAAAGACCGTGAGGACGTGGCCGGCGCCGGTACTGATCTATAAATAGAATTAGTGAACTTGTACATTGAAGATGTAAAAAGCTAATCCCAAGCTCCATCTATGTGGTTCTCTGTGCAATTACACTAGTTCTGTCAGTAAGGGAGTAGCAACTACGAAATTGCACGGTCTTTTTAAAAAAAAAAAAAAAAAAAAAAAAAAAGAATGGTGATGTGAATGTGTGAAAGATGGAGTTTGGATGTGTGTTTGTGTGAAGTAATTAATGAAATTGAATTTATGAATTTTTAATTTTTTTTTTTTTTTTTTAATGATTAATAAACCCTGGGGTTGTGGGTGGTGGGGGGGTGTGTTTTGGTTGTTTTTTTGTTCGTGTTTGTTTTTTAAAAAAAATTTTGGTCGCAATTAGTTGGTTATTTATTTTGTGTTGTTTTTTTTTTTATATTTAATTTTTGCGTTAATTTGTTTTGGTATAATTTGTTTTTGTTGTGTAGTTCTTTTGTTGTAAGATGTGAAAAATACAATATAAGAAATAAAAAAAATATCTTATTGTTTGTTTTATTTGTACTTTGGTTCAACTTCCGATAAATTAGCAGACAAAGTGCTTGTTTACAAAAGCAGATTCGCCCTAATCAAATGTTGGCGCTGAAATGTCCAACGTGCTTGTAAGTGTGAAATGAATCCTGTGTTTACGGAGGGAACATGGTTCGCGATTGAAATGTTCTTATCAGTTTTCTTGGCTGCATGACAGCCTGAGTGTTTGGCGGCACGTGATACTACGATAAAAATAGGCATTTACACCGTTTCTAACTCGAGATTGTACAGACTGAAGATTGAACATGTACCCAAAAGTTGAAAAGGTGGTAAAAAATGCAATTGCAGTTTATACTTTGATATCTTGAGAAATCCGCATGATTCAGAAAAGGCAATTTCGCCCATTTTGATTCGCAAAGCGTTTTATGGTACAAATGAAGCCATGCAAGTGTGTGCAAGCGACTGGTAAGCAAAAATAGCTCGAAACAAATTTATCGCTGTAGGATCCTTGTGCAATCATCACCAACATATCAATATACAATATGGATGAGTCGATATCACAAAATGCCGCAACGCTATTGGCCACTGTTGTATTGCCGCCAAGTGTTCTATGTTTGTTCTCACTGATCATCGACAAAGCGTTTTATGAAATACACAAAGCCATGCAAGTTTGTTAGCGACAGGTTGCACATAGCTTGGTGGAAAATATGTCCATTTGCTTCATTGCTGCACCCTGAATTTCTCGCCAAGTGAACTAAATGTTGGGTTTCTATTCCAACGTTCTTACCTTGTCAAAAAGGCTAATTGGTTGCCATCAAAGAGCCGCCGCGCTAGCGGTCCTGGTCTGTATCTCGATATTGATGTGCACATTTTATTTTTGTGAGCCATCTGACTTTCGAACACTCATCAACTAAATATCACTGCGAGCAATCTCACGCACACGTTCAATTTTTCATTGCGAATTGCTGTTGCTGTTTTGCCTACAACTAATGTTAGATTTTTCATCCAACTTACGATCAATAGCAAGAATGGAACAAAATCAAGCGAAATTGTATAACAATCTTACTTTATTAGTTTGGGTGTAGAGCGAATTACGAAGAACATAACCTAACACCAAGTAGACCAGTTTAGACATTTTCGTTTTGCAAAAAGTTCCACTGGCTGGAGCGGGAATCGAACCCTCAACTTCATGACAACAACCGCTTGAACGACGGGCGACGCCGCTAACCACTTGACCACGAAGATGATGTGGGCGATTGATTTGGCCATTTTCTCCGGGACGCGGCAGTTTAAGCAACGCCATGTTGAGCCGGTGCGTGGTAATGAACATTTCGATTAGCTCAAGAGAAATTTCAATCAAACATACTCTTAAATCGGTAAATTGATTTGGTCGTCCTGAGAAGGACAGATTTTAGTTGTTTACGGAGGGATGATTTACGTCAGCGTCGACGTCGGGCTTCTTCCGCTTGCCTCGTCTAGCGGACGTGCCAGCCACGTCAGGCGCCACATCAGCGTCTACTCGATTTCCAGCATCAGGGCCAAAAACTCGGAACATCTCGGAAAAGCGCTTTTTTATCACGAGAGCGGGATACACACGTCTGAACGTGTCGATGATCCAATAACGAATGATTACTATTCTTCTTCTTTATTGTTTTAACGGGAATGCCAGGCCTGTTTTATATAATGGCATATATCATAACATGACAAGAAGGGGTTTCTCAACGAAGGCAATGCAAATCAAATTTTACAAAAGGGGACGGGCCTCAGTTGTTACGCCAGACAGCAGCGTGGAAATAAAATCATTAGTGTTCATTAGAGCGACAGGGGTTTCGGAGGTTAAATTCGCATCTTTTCTACTCAGGCAACAGGAAAACGGCCCTTGTCAGGGCCTCAGAACCCTATCCCAAGAGAGTTGAGATTTGGACACACTTGCTTCTGAAACTGCATAACAATAGTAACAATACAAACAATAGTTTGTAAATATTGTCCAGAAAAATTATAACTCACATTTTAAAACTACCTGCAACTAACCTAATCTATTATCTGCACCTAATCCACTATGAACCTATGTACAACAAGAACTACAATGAAGCTAACCTAACCCCTACACTGAATATGTGCAACACATAATTGGTCTGCCGTGCTGCAGTTCCGCTAAAATTAACTGTTAATATTTCGTTTGTTGAATGTACAACGTGCTTGCTAGTTTTAACATGGCAAATAGAGATTTATATATCGATACTAATAAGAAATGTTGCTCATTTTCTCCAGAACGTGGCTTTTCAAGCAACGCCATGTTGAGCCGGTGCGTGGTAATGAACATTTCAATGAGCTCAAGAGAAATTTCAATCAAACATACTCTTTAGTTGGCAACTTGATTTGATCGTCCTGAAAATACAGGGTTTTAGTTGTTAACGGAGGGAACATGGTTAGCGATTGAAATTTTCTTCTCGGTCTTCCTGGGCAGCAGGATGGCCTGAGTGTTTGGCAGCACGTAATACTACGATAAAAATTGACATTTTCAACGTCTTTCACTCGAGAGTGTACACACTGAACATTGACCATAGAGCGAATTACAACGAACAACTTAACCTAACACGCAGTGGATTAAACTGGACATTTTCGCTTTGCAAAAAAGTTCCACCGGCTGGAGCGGGAATCGAACCCTCACTTCATGGCAATGAACGACGGGCGACGCCGCTAACCACTTGACCACGAAGATGATGTGGGCGATTGATTTGGCCATTTCCTCCGAGACGCGGCTTTTTCAACGCCATATTGAGCCGGTGCGTGGTAATGAAAATTTCGATGAGCTCAAGAGAAATTTCTATCAAACATACTCTTTAGTTGGCAACTTGATTTGATCGTCCTGAAAAGGACGGATTTTAGTTGATAACATGGTTCGCGATTGAAATTTTCTTCAGTCTTCTTGGGCTGCAGGACACCACTCTGTGAAATGGTCACACCGGAGAAAAGTTTGTTCAGCTCCTCGTCGTTGCGGATGGCTAGCTGCAAGTGACGTGGATGATTCTTCTTGGTCGGGTCATCTTGTTTTCACGGGCGGCGATTTCTACCAACGTGCTCGCCGAACACGTCTGTCTCATGCGGATGCACAGCGAGAACTGATGATTGGTCGGTCGTCCCCACATGTTCGATAATCGTTGGCACGGTAACTGTGGCAGTATGAACCAATCAGAGCGAGGCGCAAACATGATGTCATTTTCGACCAATAGCTTTGTGCGTTTAGACATTTTTCTTTTAAGCACATTTTAATTAGTTTAAACAAACATTATGAATTAAGTTTACAACAGGAACTCAGCTTTGATGTTCTACGTTGCGAATGAAATACTTATCGTAAAATGTCTGTGGGTCAGAGAGGAGATATTATCGTTCAAAGTCTCCAAACCCGCGTAACGCTTGCGATTTCAGAAATTTTAGAACGGCGCCCCTATACAGGAATAGAAAAGAAAGACGTAAGTCCTACGTCAAAATGCCATCACCGCCAGTATAAAGCACACGATGAACCAAAATTATTTCATTAGGATATTCAAGTTTGATTGAGCTGCACGTACGGTTCTATTTTTCGCTCTCTCGTTACAAAGATTTTTCTATTTCGTCCGTTTTCTCGCGATTGCACGTCTGGCTCGGAAATTATCGCCGGCGCTTGCTCATCTACAAGCCCGAAGGTCGTAAAAATCTATAATGGCATCCGCTTCCGAAGCCATACCGGACAAAAAAAACGTAGCGGCTCTTAATTAACTGATTCTAAAACCCTAAGCTCTACACATAAAAGAAATCTGAATTTTGATTGTGATGTGAGTATCAGAGCAAGTAAAATTTTATTTCATTCCACACGAAGCAGCAACTTGCATGAAATAGTTCTAACAAAGACGAGCTTTTGCATACAACATTATCGACAATGTATGGAATGTACCAGAACTTTACACGATTTGTAATGTTAAACGCTCCATTTATGTGCATGATATTGAACAAAAATTCACTCTACTTGTTCGAGCTGTGCGTGAACGCTATGAATTCTTGGTCGGAGAGCCGGAGGTGCGCGTGTGAATTACTGCTCTTCAATGTTCCACTGTTTATTTCTATATAACGCTTGTCTAGATTTTCGATTCGCTCGACCTCTGATACCGATACATTTTGTACGGTTTTACAATTTTCAAAGCGTTCAACTAGTGATTAAATTGTTTGGTAAATTTTGAGAATGATTATAGAGTGAATTTCTGTTCAATATCATGCACATAAATGGAGCGTCACAAAACTTACAATCCCCGCGCCAAAAAAAAATCTCCCATTAAACAAAATTTTTAATTTAACTAAAAATCCAGTGCCGTTGCCTTATAATAAAATCTGAAATAACAAAATTAATAACTGTATTTTGAACACCAGTCATGGATCT
The DNA here is from genome assembly GCA_024533555.2 of Aedes koreicus. Lineage (NCBI taxonomy): Eukaryota > Metazoa > Arthropoda > Insecta > Diptera > Culicidae > Aedes > Aedes koreicus. The sequence goes on from JAHHFK020000586.1 coordinate 67,382, forward strand.
TGCATTTGCAAATGATCTTTCGTTATGCTGCGAATTTAAAAGTGTTGGTACGAAATATGTAGGCTGATTTAACTCTCTACAAAAAAGCAAATAGTTTATCAATGAATGTGCATTTATCTCAACTCCTAGCTCAGTGTTATCTGTTATAGAGTTTTCGTCGAGTCTCAGCTTTTTATGTTCTTTTATCCAATTGTGCCAAGCTCTGATGAAAAATGTGGCGAACCATATTTCCTCAATTCTCTCCAACGGAGTAAGAATATCATTTTCATATGATTTATGAACTGCATCCATTATACTGATGAAAGCTATTGTGCCATTGGTGCCTGGATATTTCTTTAGCCACGATGATACCCTAGAATCGATCAACTTGTAAAATGTTTTGACACTCATTTTATCAGTTTGTTCCAGATCTGATTCCAATAATCCTGTGTGGTCTTTTCCATCTTTGGCTATTATTTCCAAATGTCCTCGAGACGCAGGAAATTTGCCCTGCAAAAAGACAAAAAGAAAAGCAAATAAATTAGTGTCCAATACCTAACGAATGGAAGTGTCCAACTTTCAGATCGAGATTTAGTTGGTTACCTTATTTTATAGCACTAATTCGAAGCAGAAAATTAATTATCAAAAATGATTAACATCTACTCGCTTTTACTTATTTACGAAAAAAAAATACAAGTGAGTAACTGCTACTCTAATTAGACAGAATCAAATCTTATTGAGGTGAGTAACACCTAACACCTTACTCAGCAGGGGGTGTGACTCTATCTCAGAAGCAGGATATTTTTTTTTGTTTTTGTGGGGTGTGCGCGCGGTGAGTAGATAGGAAAGAAAATTTTAAAAATATTGATGAAGATTTTAAAAATTTTGTAAAGGATGGAGCAGGAGGAAGGAGGTGGGTTGAGATTTAAAAAGAAAAAAAAAAAATTATAAAAGTGGGGGGGTTTTTTTTTTTTTTGTTTTGGTTTTTTGGTTTGGGCCCCAGTGTTGGGTGGTAGGATTTTTGTTTTTTTTTTTTTAATTGTTAGTTTTTTTTTAGTTAATATTTTTTTTTTTTTTTTGTTATATGTTGTTTTTTTTTGTGTGTGGTGGGAATTATATTAAAAAAAAAAAAAAAGGTCGAAAGTAACAATTGTAAACAATGACTTCAAACGCAAATTTCCTGGAAATGTCAGGTTGCTAACATCTATATCCACAACCGACAGGAAGGTTATAACTCCCTGTATCTGATTCTGGTGCTATTATGTTTGTGGGAGCAAGCAGATCCCAGAAAAATACGCTAGAAGTCATTGTTTACAAATGTTACTTTCGACCTTTTGTCTATTTTGTCTAGAATTCTACTTACACGGTAAGCTTCCTTCACCCATTAATGGGTACGATTTATCATTATTGTTATTTCCACAGGAGGAATAACAATAATAATAAATCGTACCCATTAATGGGTAAAAGAAGCTTACCGTATACGTTATAGTAAAGTCGAATGAGCGTGTAGGTAAATATTAGATGAACATTACAAACGCGTTTTCAAAACGACGAATCAGCTTTATCCATAACTAAATAAAGATTGACGGAGCTTTTAGCTCGCCCAGCCAAGTGATAATTCGAGGGTAGACGAGGGGAAAGTTCCGCCAAATTGACTATGGAATCTTTTTTTGCAAAAGTTTACTCGTCGTTTTGAAAAATCATCCTTGATTTACGTTAACCGGCACAGAAACACTGCACGGTAAATCTGGAAAACTCCTTTTATGACTATATTCTGAACATTTTCAAGATTATAGTTGATATGTCAAAAAGTGACTAGTTTTTATACACTAATACTTTTTACGCCTTTTCAAGTATGTCAACGGCGACCAAAAAATGCGTAAATAGTAGGCACCGCTGAGAAAAGAAAATTAACTCTGCCCGTGGTTTGATGCAGACGCCATTTTCAAAATAACATTTTTGTAAGCACCGTGTTTCAGTTCCGGAGTTGTTTTAGGCTGTTGCAGTATAGAAAATGTAGGAAATATCCAATACGTTGGATACAGACAGGTAAGTTAAATATTTGCATTCGTCAGTAATTACAAATGTTTAACACTGTATGAATCAAAACAGGTCTTCCATGCCCTGTGGCCAGATGCAGTTATAAGAGATACAATATTAGGGACGAATCATTAAGCTTGGGACCGAGCTTGGAGCCGATGTGGTTGTGCTTTGTGGGGGAAAAAATATTTTTTTTTTTTTTTGGGGGCCAGCGTTTTTTTTAAAGGGGGAAAAAAGTAAAAATGTGATGATATGGTGGAGAGGGGTAAGATATCTCGTGGGGGGGGGTAAAAAATGTTTAGTGTAATAGCGTATGTTGGTTGGTTCTTTCAGGGATGCCATATTTACAGACATGTCTGTAAATTCGCAGACTTTTCATTTTTGTTGCAGACTTTTTTAACGATACAGACATTTAGCAGACATTTTATTTATGTTGCAGACTTTTACAGACATTTGGAATATATTTTAAAATTTCAAATAAAGGTTTTTGGGTGCACTGAAACTGTTTTCAAATGACACTATAAGTTGTTGCACCTGACAACTAAGAAGCAATCAATTTAAAAAAATATATACCTCCGTATCAAAATACGAATAAACTCACTAATATGGTACAGTTAGATAAGTCCAAAGTGGGTGGGTTTAAAAACAAAGCTTACTTCTTATACTAGACTGAAATGCTGCTTAAAATACACAATACGCAAAATAACACTCAATACTCCATTAAATACACGTACACGATAAAACATAAATATTTAAACAAAAATATAAAATGCACCTTTTCAATACCCGTAGATAAATCGAAGACACGCAAGTTGACAGCCACTCGACTTTAACTACAAAAAAATTGAGGTGGGTTATATCAGGGATATAACCGCGAGGTTCACGTAAAACCGCGTTGGTGTGTTAAAATAATAGTATCATCTAACTTATAAATATCATAACACATACAGTTGGTAAATATTGAAATGTTTTTGCTTTGATCCGGCCCTTCTTATGAATTTTGCTTCATACTGTCCTTTCGTTACTCTTTTCTTTGTGGGCTATGCTATTCAACGCTAGTATATAGAACGCGAGACGAACCAGTGTAAGACAGCTAATGGTTCACTCGGGACTTTGGCGATAAATGAGGGAGACATTATTTGAATCAACATGAAAACATACGCTGAATTTACAGTTGTTGGGGCCCGGGGGCAATCAAATTGTGGGTTTAAGTTTGGTCCTAAGTCCATGTCACACGAAAGAATAAGTGAAACTTATTTTACGGCAGCCCCTAAAATGTGGAGGCCAGAAACCGTGACCATCCCCCCTTCCAGGTCCAGCCGGTAGTCGTCTGTCTGTCATCTCTTCAGTCATCTAAAATGCAGCTCTAAACTGACCAAAACGAATGCATTCAATGAAAACATACGATTTGACAACTTCCGCGTGGACTTTGGCGGGTGGGCAAAGCCTTGTCTGAACCACCAGCTGAGAGCTAGTGTCGAATACTGAACTTATTTCGGTTCGACTCGCTTGATATGTATTAGCGTCCATAGCATATCCCAGAAAGAAGAGGTACGAAAACGAAGTACGAATCAAGATTCATAATAAAACAAAAGAAGACAATTTGAGCCATTTGTTACCCGATTCTGAGGACCCGGAAAGGGAAAACCTTATTTTCAACCTGTTTATATGCAAATATTTATGGGAGCAAAAGTAGGTAATTTTGAACCTACTGATACTAACAGCACTTTATTAAAATTTTAATACAACAATTTTTTCTGATCAAATGGTGCATGAATGAAGTCATTCCGTTCAGTCGAACGAAAGTTATTAACGTACAAAAACCTTTCAGAGCGTTACGCTAAACTCATTTTTCAAAATTTTGAAATGACTCCCGGTATAGAAAAGAGAAACGTAGTCCTACGTTCAAAATTCCTTTTTACCCAAACATTTTATTTCATAACAATAAGTATGAAACTGTAGTCTAGTGTTTTTTTATTAATGAAATAAAAATAAAATTTTTGAATTCAACTCTTTAATTTATGTAACGGAAAATTGACTCTGTAATTCATTGTAATTCAATCGTTATTTTTGGACAAAGAAAAAACAGTTTGTTGAATTTATCAATTGAAAACTATTTTGATTAAAATTTTGATTTTAAAATGCAAAACTGGAAGGAACGTTATAGGGGGAAAAAACTATAGAAAATTGTGTCATCTATGCGAAAGCTTCAATCTTAAGTGTCACTTCATAACTATGAAACAATATGGTAAGATTGCATACAATCCAAAAAATAGATGCAGAAATGTTTACATAATCAAACATATAGCGAAAATGACATAAATCACTCGCTTATTACGTCTTTTCGTCGAAAGAAGTCTAATTTTGCAAAAAATAAAAATTTACAGACTTTTTTAGACATTCCCAGACATTTTAAATTTTTATCGCAGACATTTGAAAAAAATATCTGGCATCCCTGCACTGTGTAACTTCCACCTTTGGCTATCAATAACGGTTACCAGAATGAGTAAGGCCAGAAAATGCAAGTTGTCATCTTTTGCTGAAGTACTTGTCAAGTTACACTAGTTTACAAAATAAATCAAAAGTGATGAACTTTATAATTCGACTAATGTTTCTAATGTGAAATTGTATGCAAAATTCAAAAATGCCGTCAAAAAAAAAATTAAAGTAGAACAGTTTTTGAGATATGGATAAAAGTTGATTTTTTTAATAAATGATCAAAAACACATTTACTTAAAATGGAATATCTCCAACGCGTGTGATCCAATTTCAAATATTTTAACATCAAATGAAGCTGAATTAAATTGAACACTGATCTTTTGAACATTGCAATATTCTAGGAGTAATACCCTGTAGGACCCTATTTATAGGTATATATTATTTTTTGCGATTTTTTTTGAGATTTGTAAAAAAAAATGTGCTAAACATATGATTAATACCAAAATAACGTCAACAAAAAAATATATTGCATGTGTAGCATAAAACCAAAAAAACGAAAAAAATAAGGGCTCAATGGTGAAAATCGGTTGAAAAATGAGGAAGTTATGCTGGTTTTTTGGAAAAAGTGCAGAAATGCGGGAAAAAACAGAAATTCGAAAGAAATACGCCACCCTCTCTCACACACACACACACACACACACACACACACACACACACACACACACACACACACACACACACACACACACACACACACACACACACACACCGTTCATTCTTGAGCACTTTAGGCAAATTTCTTTAAAATAAGTTTATTAAAACTTAAAAATGTTTCAAACTTGAGCTTCGTCGTTTATGCGTCGTTTTGGTTTCTCTAACTAGAAACCAACAGTAGTCACCCAGCATTGATTCGTCCTCAAAAGCCTTGATATCGTCGTTCTATTTGCTTCATTTGTTGGTGGAATCGTTCACCGTGCTCATCACTTTCGTCGCCAAGATTCGGTGGGAAGAAATCCAAATGTGAGTGGAGGAAATGAATTTTCAATGACATGTTCACACCTATAGAGCAAGGAGTTATAAACTATGTACATGAAACATGGGTAACTTGATAAGTTATTTTTAGATTTAACATTACCTATTTTTTATAGTTTTCCAGAAAATTCTCAATAACTTCAACATGATCCGCACTTTTAGTGTTTGCTAGAAAATTCGTAACAACCAGTCAAAATGATTTCCACGCTTCGTGCTCATCAGGATCCAAAACTGCGAAGAAATGTTTGTCCTCTATCATTTTTTTTATTTGAGGACCCACGAAAACACCTTCGTTAATCTTTGCATCCGATATGTTTTGGAATACTGATTTCAGATATTCAAATGCAGGTCCATACTTTTCCAACGCTTTTACAAAATTCTTTAAGAGTCCAAGTTTTATGTGTAACGATGGTAGAATAATTTGATCTTTATCCACGAGAGGAACACATTTCACGTTTTCTTTCCCAAGAGTCAAACTTGTCCTGTTTGGCCAGTCTTTTTGAACGGCTGTCCCATTTACAGAGAAAGCACATGTATTGTGTGTACCCCTGTGGGGCCCCGACCAAAGTGGCAACCACCTTAAAGCGGGGAGAAACCTTCCGAGTGGTGTTTTTTTTTTTTATTTACAGCAGCCCCTTGTTTTGTTCCTTCTTTAGACAGGCCAGGGGGTGGGGGGTTTCCTGTTTCCTTGTTGCAGTAAAAAAACCTTCAAAAAAGGTTGTTTTTTTTTTTCTTTATTTTACATCGGCCTATTTCCTCACATGGTGACAATCACCGACGCCAGGAAGACGACTCCACCACCTGGACCCTACCTAACGAGCCGGGACCAACGGCTTTACTTCCCTTGCGAAGGAAGACGTGACAAGATTTTTTTCGCCTCAGAAAAACCACCGACGTCGACTGGGATTGAACCCAGACCCACTGGGGTGCCAAGTAGCAGTCACGCTTACCATTACACCACCGACGCCGGCCTCAAACTAGTTTTACAGCTGTCGATAAACAAACGCCATTCACTTGGATTGTGATGCTTCCCAAACTCTTCGAACAAACCGTTTACATCTCGGCAAAAACTAGCGTTATTTTGGTTGGAGAAGTATTTAGCGAATTGTTCATCGCGATTTATGTAGTATGAAATTGTCACACCAGGCTCTAATAAATTTCTTTCTTTTAAGCAACGGTGATGCAAACAGTTTAGATTACTGTTTCGACAATTCCAAATCACGTACCAAATCATTGAGTTCTGCTTGGCAAAATAATGATGGTTTTGTTTCAAATTCTGTGTCGCTTTGATCTGCGTCCTCGTTAACCAGCTGGGCAGTATCTTCAAATGAAAACTCCCTTTTCCGTTTTGGGCAAATAGGGTACCGGTTTGAATTCGAATGTGGAGTTGGTTTTTCTACGGATTGCACATCAGCATACTGCACCGACTTATGGCGGCCATGTTTTTGAACTTCGGTGAGGCAGAAATAACAATCCGTAGCATGGCAAAAAGGTTCATTCCAAATAACTGGCATATCAAAGGACAAATAGCGGCTTTACAGTGACAGAAATGAGAGTATATAACAAATTTGAATGGGACCAGTAGTAAGCCATACATACCTTTTGCCTGCTATCCACCTAGCCAGGCATGTTTTGCACGAATTACTCAGAACGTTAGGCACCCATGGTTTATCCAGATTCTCCGGACAAATTTTAAAATAAAAACGGAACGCAGATTGAAGAGAAGCAGTGAATTTAACCGGTATCGTAAAAATGAAGACGCCACAGGTATAACAACACTTTTGTGGATCATTTTTGCATTTGAATTCCCGTTTCTCACTCCGATAACTGAACAACGAACTGTCACAATTTGTTTTTTTTTTTTGAAGGGTTACCAATAGCTATTAAAATTAGGTGCCAGAATATCTTACCAAACAATAGAACAGTTTGTTTCAAAATTGGAAATATCATTCTTATCAATATGCAACTCTTGGAGTGGACAGCAATTTTCTGCTAGAACCAAAGATGTGAAGAGAAAGTATTGATAGTAAGAGCACGAAATTGAATAGAAGTAGTTGAATTTGAGCGTAGGGCATATGTTTGGTATTTTTATGACACAACTACTAGTGTTTACGCTTGTGTTTCTCTCGTCGTAATTTACTTTAACAACCTCCTGCAGGGAGGACGCAGGATATCGGTTCTCGACGACGGCAAGGGTGCACCCAGCCGGTAAATGTGAGTACTTTAGAAGAAATCCGAATCTGCTTTTGTAAACAAACATTTCAATCGCTGATTTATCGTGAAAATTAGTTCAATCTCAAAAACATAATCTACCAGATCAAAGAGGAATCATTCCTTGATTGTAATTTTAATTTTTGGAACTGTGCTTATATTCGGCGAATGTGTAAAATCGGCGAATGAAGTGTTAGTTTACAAAAGCAGATTTGGCTTTGTCGCGAAGTTCCTCGGAGATTCCGTGTATGAAAAATCGATTTCTTTGGATCTGAACGTTAAACCTATCGTCGGAGGAAGTACATTGAAATCGCATAATGATGCACTAGGTTGCTTGTAATGAAATAGACTTCACTAACAAAAAATAGCACGATCAACTATTATTATTTATCTGATCGAAACAGCAATAAATATACTCAATGTTCGCTTAATTTGGTCTGATTAATGAAGATGTTTTTGACGTAGACTACGTCTTACGGGAAGGGTAGGGTGTCAATTGAAAATCTAGAAATAAGCGACCGTCACGAAATATTGTTACAAATTAAACGCTAATAACTTAATAAATGCTCGATAGATTTTGAAGACTTTTACATCAATCGGTTGTAAATTTTCCCGCGTATCAATTCAATAATCAAAAAATTTCCGTTAACAATTTCAAGCTATTGAAAATAACCAAAACCTAAGGTGATGTCTTATAATGCCGATTTTTCAGAGTAAATTTCCTAAATGCACTGTACTTTACTGTCACAGATTTCAAATTTAAGCAAGGGAGGGCTCATATGCAGCACTGAACGATATAAAACGGGTACGCCTTCGCAAAATTAACTCAGTAGTGTTGCAGTACTGGAGCTGTGCGGAGCAACGAGCTATTGTGGATTGGCAGCTGGCGATGGAGGCAACCCCGATGGCATGAAACCTGCTGTGTGGAGCGGCAAGCTGCCAACGTAGCAGGTGGTGCAACATGCCACAGAAGGTGCACTGGCAACCAACCAGTGGTGAGCTAGTCGATTGCTCTGAGACTGTTGCTAGCAAGCCCTTGGCTAGGCAGCCATTGTATATGCAGTGGTGTGCTAGGCAGTCGGTTGCCAAAGCCGGTGATGATTTGTAGCCAGCCGGTGGGCACCACCACAAAGAGCTACATAAGGTGCTTGAGTGTGTGTGATATTCTTGGTAGCCATCTTTATCTGAAGCGCAACGTGCACGGCAGAAATAACCTGCTTCGTGAAAAGACCGAGCAGGACTAATTTAAATCCGTCCTTTTCAGGACGACCAATCCAAATCTGAGAGAGTTTGTTTAATTTGAATTTATGTAACAACTAACCAAATGGCAGACAGCGGTGGCTAAAACAATTTTAATTTTCTCTCTGTTGCATACCTTGAGCATTGTGCACAATTTACAAATGGCTGCCGTCATGAAAAATTGAATTGTCAATTGAAAATCAAAGAATAATCGACGGTCACAAAATATCGTTACAAATTAAACGCTCATAACTTCATAAATACTCGATAGATTTTCAAAATTGTTACATCAATCGAATGGAAATTTTTCCGCATATCAATTCAATTATCTAAAATTATCCGTTAACAATTTAAAACAAATGAAAGTAAATGGTGATGTCTTATAATTTGGTTTTTCATGCTGGATTTCATAAATTCACAGTACTTTGCTATCACAGATTTCAAATGTGAGCAGGGGAGGTCTCATATTCAGCACTGAACGACATAAAAGAAAATTGTCTCATTCGTGTCGCAGTACAGGAGCTGTGCGGAGCAACGAGCCAGTATTCATTGGCAGCTGGCGATGGCATGTACCCTGGAGGGTGCTTTATTCGGCAGAGCGGAGCGGCAAGGCGCCAACTTTGGAATTGGCTGCTGGCGGTGGCAACCGTTGCTAGGCAGCCATTAATTATGCAGTGGTGTACTAGGCAGTCAGCTACCAGCCTGTGTTGTGCTTGTGTGTGTGATCTTGTTGGTAGCCATCTTTGGTAAGGCGCAACGTGAAACGGTTGAAATAACCTGCTTCTTCAAAAGACCGAGAAGGTTTTAATTACTATGCGGACAGTTTCAAATCCGTCCTTTTCAGGACGACTAATTCAATTTTGAAAGAGTTTGTTTGATTGGAATTTATTCAATATTACTATCCAAGTTCTTACCAATTCACAGTCAGCGGTAGCTAAAACAATTAAAGTTCCCTCTTCGTTGCATACCTTGAGCATTGTGTACATTGTTCAACTGGCTGTCGTCACGGAACATTGAAACACCGGAAGCTAATAACTCGATCGTATTTTGATTGATTTATTTGTGAGATTTTTGCTCAAATCAACTAGAGGTTTATACGATTGCCATTTTATTTACTCAAGTGTTTAAAATTTTACAAACAAAAGAAGTATTTTATTTCGCGGAAAATTTTAAAGAATGTTGCGTTCCGGCAAGTATCAAGAAATTGTTTACGTTTGATTTTCGCTTTGATTTTCGAAATGGATATTCCGAAGTAACATTCTCGGCATACTCCAGTTAGTACAGTTACGAATAGTTATTCTGTTGTTTTAACGATTCGCGTTAGATAGAGTTTTACTTCTAGGAAGAAATAAATTTTGAGAAACTGTGAAGGTGAGAATGAGTACGATGTTTAATCGTTCTGATGCCAAACGTTTGCGCAAATTTCGGAAATTGAACATATGGAAAATCCTCCGACCATGTACCGATGCCGAATGAACTCGTGATTATCAGGCAAAACTTAAACGTTGCCAACTACTGGTTGAGATGCTGGATTTTGCCAACTACTGGTTTATAATGCATACTAACATACAGCGTCCTCCTGTCCGGTCTGGTCTAGAAATTTTTCGTTAAGGAAAAACTATTTGCGTTGCAATTTAGTTTGAAATAAACATTTAATTGTCTGCATTATCTAATGCGTATAAAGGAAATGCTAGATTTGACTTGAATTCATGGAATATTTCATTAAAATGTAAACCTGATATCACTGAAATCAGGTCTGTGGTATGAAAGATTGTGTTTCTCTCGTCGTAATTTACTTTAACAACCTCCTGCAGGGAGGACGCAGGATATCGGTTCTCGACGACGGCAAGGGTGCACCCAGCCGGTAAATGTGAGTACTTTAGAAGAAATCCGAATCTGCTTTTGTAAACAAACATTTCAATCGCTGATTTATCGTGAAAATTAGTTCAATCTCAAAAACATAATCTACCAGATCAAAGAGGAATCATTCCTTGATTGTAATTTTAATTTTTGGAACTGTGCTTATATTCGGCGAATGTGTAAAATCGGCGAATGAAGTGTTAGTTTACAAAAGCAGATTTGGCTTTGTCGCGAAGTTCCTCGGAGATTCCGTGTATGAAAAATCGATTTCTTTGGATCTGAACGTTAAACCTATCGTGGAGGAAGTACATTGAAATCGCATATGAGCTGGGGTGTGTGTAGAATAGTTCTTAAAAAAAACGCAATATTTTTTTTTATTGTGGAAGAGAATAAATATATTTTGTGCTTTTTTTTTGTTATGAAGTTTTTGACGTAGACTACGTCTTACGGGAAGGGTAGGGTGTCAATTGAAAATCTAGAAATAAGCGACCGTCACGAAATATTGTTACAAATTAAACGCTAATAACTTAATAAATGCTCGATAGATTTTCAAGACTTTTACATCAATCGGTTGTAAATTTTCCCGCGTATCAATTCAATAATCAAAAAATTTCCGTTAACAATTTCAAGCTATTGAAAATAACCAAAACCTAAGGTGATGTCTTATAATGCCGATTTTTCAGAGTAAATTTCCTAAATGCACTGTACTTTACTGTCACAGATTTCAAATTTAAGCAAGGGAGGGCTCATATGCAGCACTGAACGATATAAAACGGGTACGCCTTCGCAAAATTAACTCAGTAGTGTTGCAGTACTGGAGCTGTGCGGAGCAACGAGCCATTGTGGATTGGCAGCTGGCGATGGAGGCAACCCCGATGGCATGAAACCTGCAGTGTGGAGCGGCAAGCTGCCAGCGTAGCCAACGTAGCAGGTGGTGCAACATGCCACAGAAGGTGCACTGGCGACCAACCAGTGGTGAGCTAGTCGATTGCTCTGAGACTGTTGCTAGCAAGCCCTTGGCTAGGCAGCCATTGTATATGCAGTGGTGTGCTAGGCAGTCGGTTGCCAAAGCCGGTGATGATTTGTAGCCAGCCGGTGGGCACCACCACAAAGAGCTACATAAGGTGCTTGAGTGTGTGTGATATTCTTGGTAGCCATCTTTATCTGAAGCGCAACGTGCACGGCAGAAATAACCTGCTTCGTGAAAAGACCGAGCAGGACTAATTTAAATCCGTCCTTTTCAGGACGACCAATCCAAATCTGAGAGAGTTTGTTTAATTTGAATTTATGTAACAACTAACCAAATGGCAGACAGCGGTGGCTAAAACAATTTTAATTTTCTCTCCGTTGCATACCTTGAGCATTGTGCACAATTTACAAATGGCTGCCGTCATGAAAAATTGAATTGTCAATTGAAAATCAAAGAATAATCGACCGTCACAAAATATCGTTACAAATTAAACGCTCATAACTTCATAAATACTCGATAGATTTTCAAAATTGTTACATCAGTCGAATGGAAATTTTTCCGCATATCAATTCAATTATCTAAAATTATCCGTTGACAATTTAAAACAAATGAAAGTAACGAAAATGAATGGTGATGTCTTATAATTTGGTTTTTCATGCTGGATTTCATAAATTCACAGTACTTTGCTATCACAGATTTCAAATGTGAGCAAGGGAGGTCTCATATTCAGCACTGAACGACATAAAAGAAAATTTTCTCATTCGTGTCGCAGTACAGGAGCTGTGCGGAGCAACGAGCCAGTATTCATTGGCAGCTGGCGATGGCATGTACCCTGGAGGGTGCTTTATTCGGCAGAGCGGAGCGGCAAGGCGCCAACTTTGGAATTGGCTGCTGGCGGTGGCAACCGTTGCTAGGCAGCCATTAATTATGCAGTGGTGTACTAGGCAGTCAGCTACCAGCCTGTGTTGTGCTTGTGTGTGTGATCTTGTTGGTAGCCATCTTTGGTAAGGCGCAACGTGAAACGGTTGAAATAACCTGCTTCTTCAAAAGACCGAGAAGGTTTTAATTACTATGCGGACAGTTTCAAATCCGTCCTTTTCAGGACGACTAATTCAATTTTGAAAGAGTTTGTTTGATTGGAATTTATTCAATATTACTATCCAAGTTCTTACCAATTCACAGTCAGCGGTAGCTAAAACAATTAAAGTTCCCTCTTCGTTGCATACCTTGAGCATATTGTGTACATTGTTCAACTGGCTGTCGTCACGGAACATTGAAACACCGGAAGCTAATAACTCGATCGTATTTTGATTGATTTATTTGTGAGATTTTTGCTCAAATCAACTAGAGGTTTATACGATTGCCATTTTATTTACTCAAGTGTTTAAAATTTTACAAACAAAAGAAGTATTTTATTTCGCGGAAAATTTTAAAGAATGTTGCGTTCCGGCAAGTATCAAGAAATTGTTTACGTTTGATTTTCGCTTTGATTTTCGAAATGGATATTCCGAAGTAACATTCTCGGCATACTCCAGTTAGTACAGTTACGAATAGTTATTCTGTTGTTTTAACGATTCGCGTTAGATAGAGTTTTACTTCTAGGAAGAAATAAATTTTGAGAAACTGTGAAGGTGAGAATGAGTACGATGTTTAATCGTTCTGATGCCAAACGTTTGCGCAAATTTCGGAAATTGAACATATGGAAAATCCTCCGACCATGTACCGATGCCGAATGAACTCGTGATTATCAGGCAAAACTTAAACGTTGCCAACTACTGGTTGAGATGCTGGATTTTGCCAACTACTGGTTTATAATGCATACTAACATACAGCGTCCTCCTGTCCGGTCTGGTCTAGAAATTTTTCGTTAAGGAAAAACTATTTGCGTTGCAATTTAGTTTGAAATAAACATTTAATTGTCTGCATTATCTAATGCGTATAAAGGAAATGCTAGATTTGACTTGAATTCATGGAATATTTCATTAAAATGTAAACCTGATATCACTGAAATCAGGTCTGTGGTATGAAAGATTGCAAACAATTTATTTTTTTACGCTTGTTTTGTGTGCTTGTAATTATGAATTTTGCGCGTCTGCTAAAATTCATTATTATTTTTTCTGTGAATGTTCCGCTACGAAACTAACGAAACTAATCAAACGGTTTAACACAACCCACTGATTTTTTTTATTACTTAGTTGTTATTTCCCCCGGGTTTTTTTTTGGGGGTGTTTTTTTTTTGATTCCCTAAAAAAGGGTTTTTTATTATTTTTGAGGGTGGTGGTGAAAAAGAGTTGGTTGTGGGGTTTGGGGGGGGGGGGGGGAGGGCGGGGGGGGGAGAGAATGAAGAAAAACTCCATCTATCGTTTTCGCGCCAAATTAGATTTTCAGACGTATTTTGGAAAAAAAGTTTTTTATTGTCACATTGAAAATTCAGATCTTTTTCTGTGTCAAGTTTTCACCACTAGATCGTTAATAGTATGCAGTAGTATACATTCGGGCGCTGCTGCTGTGACAATGATGACTTCGAGTAGAACACTTGCACCTCAATCATGCATTTCAATTTAGATGAGCAGAAAATTAAAATGTATTTATTCCCTGTTAGAAATAAATGTACGAATCTTCAGAAAGCGATCCATTCCGGTGCCGAGTGAGAGTGAACAAAGAAACTGATTTTCTGAGTAACCCCAGCAACTAACATTCGAATTTTCGTACTGTGCACATTATTCTTAAACGCTTTCGCTGCATGGAGAATTCTCACAAGAACCTTGGCTAGGACTACTGCACACTCGGTGCGCTACCAAGCGACATAAAGATCCCACATGTATTCTTTGGATGATAGCATTCCAGCAGGAAAGTCTTCCCCAACTGATTCCTGCTGTAAGCCAGTCATCTGACTAACGCCTAACAGCGATGGTGATGATGATGGTGGTGGAAGTAGGCAACAGCAGAAACAGCAGCAGTCATCCTGAGGGTGATTTATTGCACTCGGCACGTTTTATTGGATAGCATTCCGGGGGATTCCTTCTTTTGGTGGTTCGGTCGCGCGTTGGTTGGCACTTTCTTTGCCGCTGATGAGGAGGTTATTTGACTCTCGGCTTACATGTGTGTTTTGCCAAAGAATGGCACATTTATGCAGTCGGGTGTGGGAAGTGCCATGTTAAGTCTGGGTGAAGAGTAGGCAAGAGTGTGTCTGACGGACGAGAAAGTCCCAAAGAAAAATTCACCCAAATGTGACGTGACGGGTTTCTGTCTCCTGCAGCATCTCCAACCCAGGATCGTGCGATGTTGTCCATTTGAGACGTTGTCCTTTCACCCAAAGCTATAAATCGCCAGTCACCAAGCGCACTCCTTGAAGCTTGCCAGTCGCCGGCCTAAACTCTCCTGACTTTAATAATCATCATTTATAAACATCACAACTAACGTCTCTGGTTTCTTTCCTACTAGACAATCGGCCACAATCGCCACAGATGACACAGCATCCCCACCTCTATCATGCGTTTCTGCCTGACAACGGTTGGTCATTTTTGATAATTCTTATCTTTGGGTCTAGGGAAAAGTGGCAGAAATTGTCGCCCTGGGACGGAGCATAAAAATGATCGACCACGGCCAAAGGTTCTGGTTTACTTTACAAACCATAATTCATCTTGCCTGTGGATGGGACTCAACGGTCAAGGACTTGACTGAATACCGAGAAGCAGTAAGGTTCGTTTGTTTTAATTAAAATATTACCAAAAAGTCTAGAAGGTATGATTTACGTCCATAAAAGTTCACGGGAGCATGGGAAAACAACAACAACAACAAGAAGAACAACAACTAAATACAACGAAACGGCTCACACCGGGAGTTAACGAAATTTGTAATCGATTACATGTTTATGGGAGAAACTCGTTAGCCCCAGTCAAGGAGTCAAGATGATAGCGGCATGCAGCCGGAAGGAGTTACCCTTTTGGTCTTTGAATGGTGCATAAATTTTCATCATACTTAGTCGGTCGGATTGGTGCTGCTGCTGCTGTCGACGAGAGTATGGGTGGGAATTTTCGTCTTCTGGATTGTTTGTAGGCGCTACAACGCAGAAGATGAAGTTTCGAGTTTGACTCGGTATTGAAGTCGTAAATTGCGTGATTTATGCCTTCTCAGTTAGTTTACAGCTGCTACCAGTTTGGGAAGTGTTTGCCCTTTGTTTTGGGATTTTTTTGTTTCTAAGGGAATGAATGTGTACAAAAGCAATCACTTATTTACATGCGAGTATTGCATTTTGAATTGGATCATGAAACTTGAGAAGCTTCTTGACTCACTTCGATAAAATAACGCTTCGTAAGACCAACCACACCAATACGGTTATATCGGAAAATTCTGGATTAACTATAGAAAAGGGCCTATCAACGTTTGTAAACAAACACTTCTGAGTCTATTTCCTCGCAAAGCGTAGGTCACCCACGCAAACCAATACCATCATTATGTAGGGTAAAGTTTCCCCTACACGACGATTCTGTAAGTTTGCGTGTATAGCCAACGGCTTGCGAGTAAAAGGGGTAAGAAGTGTTTGTTTACAAATGTTGATAGGCCCTTTTCTATTGTTGATCCAGAATTGTTACCCTGTTTGATAAGTCGACACCGCAGTGGTTGGTAACCGGATTGAAAAATGACAATTTGCTCACTCTGTGAGCAGCCGGTTCGTAAATTTGACAACCCGACCAAGCCGAGCGTTGCCATTTGAAGAAAAATAAGCAAAACAAGTTGAAACGTTAAAATAGCATCTTCATTTGGAAAACTTTCATTTTGACGTAGGACTTACGTCTCTCTTTTCTATTCCTGTATAGGGGCGCCGTTCTAAAATTTCTGAAATCGCCAGCGTTACGCGGGTTTGGAGACTTTGAACGATAATATCTCCTCTCTGGCCCACAGACATTTTACGATAAGTATTTCATCGCGGGGAGAACAACAACGGTGAACCCGGGGGAATTAATAATTGTTGAATTAAAAAAGTAAAAAAAAAAGAGCGCACACGGGGGGGAAGAGGGCGCGGGGGGGGGCGGGCGGGGGGGGGGGCCCGGGGGGGGGGGGGGGGGGGGGGGGGGGGGGGGGCGGGCGGAAAAACGAAACGCCCGCGCGGCAGGGGGGGGGGGGGGGGGGGGGGGGGGGAAAAAAGGGAAAAGGGGAGAAGTGAGTGGGGGTCCGGGGGGCGGGGGCCTGGGGGGGGGGCGGGGGGGGGGGGGGGGTTTGTGGTTTTTTTGGGGGTGGGGGGGGGGGTTGGTTTTTTTTTTATTGGGGTGTGGCCTATTCAGTTCGAACAAGCGACACGTACGGTCGTGTTTTTCGCTCTCTCGTAAGACAAGTTTCCCCCCCCCCCCCCGTGTTTCCCCTCGCCCACTTTCTCGCGATTGCGTGTCCGGCTCGCGATTTATCACCTGCGCTTGCTCATCTTTTGGTGGTGGCAAGGCAAAAGGAAGCGCTGCAAAGTTCTGCTAGTTTTTTCGCTCGACCTGTTGCCGTGGCAATGGGTCGAAAAAATCAACACGTGGTGACATCCACGCCAGTGGCATCAGCTCCTGAAGCAATACCGAAACCGAGCAGCTCCAAGCGGCTGCGCCATGACGACGCCGATCCAGCGGACCCAAACACTCGACTATTAGCGAGCAACAAATTTTCCGTGCTCCCGGTACAGGAGGTGCCAAAGAAGGTAAAAGTCCCCCCGCTCTTCACCACGTCAAAAGACATCGCTGCTCTCAGGACTGAGCTTGCAGCAATCCAAATTCAACCGCTTTTCAAGCTGTGCAGTACGGGCACAAAAATAATGTGCTCGACGGAGGCTGACTACCAGGCTGTAGGCGCTCACCTAGTAGCCAAGAAACTTGAGTTTTACACTCATGACGCACCCGGAAGCAAACCGATGAAGGTGATTCTGCGCGGCCTTCCGGAACTCACTCCGGAGGCAATTTTTGCCGAGCTGCAAGCGGTGGCACTCAAGCCCCAAAAAGTGTTTCCCATTAGACGTCAGCAACAGGGAAATTATCGGGACCAACTTTATCTGGTCCATCTGAAGAAGGATTCCGTCACGATGGCGGACCTGACGAAAACGCGGGCCCTCTTCAATATCATCGTCGAGTGGGACCGGTATCGTCCGAGGCAACACAACGTGACGCAGTGTGGCAACTGCCTTGCGTTCGGCCACGGAACTCGAAACTGCCACATGAAACCGCGATGTGGCAAATGTGCCGGAGCACACGGCACCAACGATTGTACCCCGATGGACGAAGGTGCCCCATTAAAGTGCGCAAACTGTGGCGCGAATCACGAGAGCAGCAATCGAGCCTGCCCCAAACGTGCGGAGTTTTTGGCAATCCGCAAGCAGTCATCCAACAAGTCCCGCCTTGGTCAACGCCGTCCCCCACCTCCGATGAACGAGGAGAATTTCCCGTCGCTTCGGTACCAGGTGCCAAACCTACCGCCGATCCCATTAAATCACCGCCATGCAGACCGCCCGTCAGCTTCCGTTCATCATCGATTCGCGGCAGCCGCCGCTGCTCCTAACCCGGCTCCTCCTCCAGGCTGGGGCAATCCGAGTTGCAGTACCTACACGCAACCACCCGTCGATGGACAGCTCTACGACTCGGAGCAAATGGTCGAGTTCGTCCAAGAGCTCTATCGCCAACTACGTTCTTGCCGCTCGAAGGAGGAACAGCTAAAAGCCGCCACATCCGTGACGATGAAGTTTATTTTCAAATATGGACCGTAAACACACCATCAGCATCCTCAATTGGAATGCTTGTTCCATCCGGAACAAAACATTTGAGCTCGGTGACTTCCTTAACAGGAAGGCCATCGACATCGCCATCGTCACCGAGACACATCTCAAGCCGGAACTCAATATTTTCATCCCCGGATACCGCATTGTGCGACTTGATCGTTGCGGCTCTAGTGGAGGAGGAGTTGCGATCGCCCTGCGCTACAACATCAACTGCCATCTGCTTCCGGGTTTTCAACTGCAGTCTATCGAAGCCATCGGAGTCAAGGTTGAAACTGCCGTCGGCCCTATCACAATCATCGCGGCCTATTGTCCCAAGCAAGCCAACACCGCTAACGGAACAACAACTGTACTACGGAACGACATTCACAAGCTAACTCGGATGCAGGGGCAGTTCATCATCGCCGGCGACCTAAATGCGAAACATGAAACCTGGGGGAACACCCGGCGCAACCGAAATGGAATAATTCTGCAGGAAGACCTGGAAGAGGGCCATTACACCGTCCTGGGCCCGGATACTCCCACCCGATTGAGCAGATCCGGGGTCCATTCGACAATCGACATCTTCCTCACCAACATGGGGAACAACATCGCCCAGCCGGTAGTACACCAGGAGCTCAGCTCGGACCACTATCCGGTGGTGGCCGAAGTTGGCTCCTCGGTCAACCGGCATCAAATTACCAGACGGAACTACCATCGCGCCAATTGGGAGAGGTTCCGACAACACGTAGACGGCAACATCGATTTCAACATGCATCTTGAGTCGGTTGATGACATCGAACGGCAGCTGCAGAGCATCGAGCAAGCGATCTCCCAGGCCCGGGAGCAACATGTACCGGTGATTGATCAGGTGAGCAACTCTGTACCCATTGATAGACCCACTAAAGAACTGATACAATTGCGCAACGCCATCCGAAGGCAATACCAGCGAACTGGTCTGCCTACCTTAAAATCTCATTGCAATCGGATAACAAAAATTATCAAGGCCAGAATGGTGGACCTTAGAAATAAAAAATTTTCCGACAAGATCCAATCCCTCCCAGATTGTGCAAAGCCGTTCTGGAAGTTGACAAAAATTTTGAAAACTAAGCCAAGGCCCATTCCACCGTTGATCCCACTAGACAGCAATGGCTCTAAGGATCGCCTGATAACTCCTGCAGAGAAGGCTGCCGAGATAAGTCAACACTTTGTCAGCTCCCACAATATCGGACAAAATATCGTCAGTCCACACGAAGCTGCCGTTAGCGCGCTTATAGACAACATCCATATAAGTCCCAACGATTTCACAGAGGAGTTGGAGATCTCAGCTGACGAATTGTTGACTTATATCAAAAGCTCAAAGAACATGAAGGCCCCAGGTTTCGATAACATCATGAACTTGGAGCTCAAGCAATTGAGCTCCCAGTTCTATAACCATCTGGCGATGGTTTTCAACCAATGCCTCCGACTTGGCTACTTCCCCTCGTGTTGGAAGTCAGCCAAAGTCATCCCCATCCAGAAACCTGGGAAAGATCCCTCATGTTCCAAGAGCTATAGGCCCATCAGCCTTCTCTCAGGAGTATCAAAACTGTTTGAGAAAGCAATCCACCGTCGACTTCTCTCGTCTGCCGACGAGCTTAACATCTTGCTCGACGAGCAGTTCGGATTCCGACGTGGTCGCTCAACAGTGCACCAACTTAACCGAGTAACAAATATCCTCAGGCGGAACAAGTCTGTTGCGAAATCATCTGCCATGGCACTTCTCGATATCGAGAAGGCCTTCGATAACGTGTGGCACGATGGCCTGGTGTATAAGCTAAAAAGATACAATCTTCCTATCTTCCTGGTGAAGATAATTAAAAATTATCTGTCGGACAGAACATTCAGAGTTTCGCTGCAAGGTGCAGTTTCCGATGCACAGGAGATCTCCGCTGGTGTTCCGCAGGGAAGTATACTAGGTCCACTTCTGTTCAACCTATTCACCTCGGACATACCCCCGCTCCCTGAAAATGGATCTCTGTCGTTGTTCGCCGATGATACCGCAGTCGTCCACAATGGTAGGGTAACAAGAGCGCTTGCAGCGAAACTGCAGCGAAGCCTGAATGTTCTGTCAGAATACTTCACTGAATGGAAGATCTGTATCAACGCAGCGAAGACCCAGGTCATCCTATTCCCACACTCCAACTCTCCCAAACTTGTTCCGCTTGAGGATTGTAAAATTAGCTTAAACAACACAACGGTGGAATGGGCCAAATCAGCTGTCTATCTTGGCGTCACCATAGACAGCAAGCTTATTTTCAGGGAGCATGTTGACAAAACTGTCACAAAGTGTAACGTTCTGTTGAAGCTACTGTACCCATTGATCAACAGAAGGTCTACATTATCCCTGAAGAACAAGCTTGCTGTCTACAAGCAAATCATACTTCCAGTCATCGAGTACGGCATGCCAATCTGGGAGAGTTGCGCAAAAACACATCACCTGAAGCTTCAGCGTGTGCAAAATAAGTTCCTCAGGATGATCCTGAACACCCCTCCGAGGACAAGAACATCTGAGGTCCACCGTCTGGCCGAGATAAAAATTCTCGATGATCGCTTTAGTGAGTCTATCAATCGGTACAGGGCACGCTGCCTGACATCGGATCACCAGATCATTCGGAATCTGGTTCCCCACCCCTAGGATTTTCAAATTGTAGCTATAGTTTTAGTTTAAGTAGGTTATCAAATTTTAAACAAACAATGCCCCAAGGGCTGATCTGAAAATTGATTTAAAACATAAAACACACAAAACACACTAAACACATAAAACACATTAAACAAAGCTGAAGAGCCCATTGGGCTGAAACACTTAAAAATTGTAAAACAGTATATAAGACAAAGAAATCATCAGTTCTCGCTGTGCATCCGCATGCGACACACGTATTTGCGGAGCACGTTGGTAGAAAACGCCGCCCGTGGAAACAGGAAGACCAGACCAAGAAGAATCATCCACGTCACCTGCAGCTAGCCATCCGCAACGACGAGGAGCTGAACAAACTTTTCTCCGGTGTGACCATTTCACAGAGTGGTGTTCTGCAGCCCAATAAGATTGAAGAAAATTTCAATCGCGAACCAAGTTATCAACTAAAATCCGTCCTTTTCAGGACGATCAAATCAAGTTGCCAACTAAAGAGTATGTTTGATAGAAGTTTCTCTTAAGCTCAATTTTCATTACCACGCACCGGCTCAATATGGCGTTGAAAAAGCCGCGTCCCGGAGAAAATGGCCAGATCAATCGCCCACATCATCTTCGTGGTCAAGTGGTTAGCGGCGTCGCCCGTCGTTTATTGCTATGAAGTGAGGGTTCGATGCCCGCTCTAGCCTGTGGATCTTTTTGCAACACGAAAATGTCCAGTCTAATCCACTGGGTGTTAGGTTAAGTTATTCGTTATTATTTTTTCTATGTTCAATGTTCAGTCTGCACACTCTCGAGTGGAAGACGTTGCAAATGTCATTTTTTATCGTAGTATTAAGTGCTGCCAAACACTCAGGCCGTCCTACTGCCCAAGAAGACCGAGAAGAAAATTTCAATCGTGAACCATGTTCCCTCCGTTAACAACTAAAACCAGGTCTTTTCAGGACGAACAAATAAATTTGCCAACTAAAGAGTATGTTTGATTGAAATTTTTCTTGAGCTCATCGAAATTTTCATTACCACGCACCGGCTCAATATGGCGTTGCTTGAAAAGCCACGTTCTTGAGAAAATGATCAAAATTTTTTATTAGTATCCATTTATAAATCTCTATTTGCCAGGTTAAAACTAGCAAGCACGTTGTACATTCAACAAACGAAATATTAACAGTAAATTTCAGCCGAACTGCAACACGGCCGACTAATTATGTGTTTGGTTTTTTTAGGGGGGGGGGGGGGTTAGCTTTATTGTTGTTCGTGGTGGACGTGGGTAGGTGGTTGGGTTGGTGGGAGTAAATTATGGTGGGTGGTGGTTGTAAATTTGTGTATTGGTTTTTTTATTTTTTTTTTATTATATTTTTTTATTGTTTTTTGTTGTAGGGTGTGGGTGTGTTTTTTTCTGTTGGGGTTGGGGGGGGGGCCTTTTGACGTAGGACTTACGTCTCTCTTTTCTATTCCTGTATAGGGGCGCCGTTCTAAAATTTCTGAAATCGCAAGCGTTACGCGGGTTTGGAGACTTTGAACGATAATATCTCCTCTCTGGCCCACAGACATTTTACGATAAGTATTTCATTCGCAAGGTAGAACATCAACGTTGAATCCCTGTTGCAAACATAATTCATAATGTTTGTTTAAACTAATTAAAATGTACTTAAAAGAAAAATGTCTAAACGCACAACGCTATTGGTCGAAAATGACATCATGTTTGCGCCTCGCTCTGATTGGTTCATACTGCCACAGTTACCGTGCCAGCGAATTTCAAACATGTGGGGACGACCGACCAATCATCAGTTCTCGCTGTGCATCCGCATGCGACAGACGTGTTTGCGGAGCACGTTGGTAGAAAACGCCGCCCGTGAAAACAAGATGACCCGACCAAGAAGAATCATCCACGTCACCTGCAGCTAGCCATCCGCAACGACGAGGAGGTGAAAACAAAATTTCTCCGGTGTGACCATTTCACAGAGTGGTGTCCTGCAGCCCAAGAAGACTGAAGAAAATTTCAATCGCGAACCAAGTTATCAAATAAAATCCGTCCTTTTCAGGACGATCAAATCAAGTTGCACTAAAGAGTATGTTTGATAGAAATTTCTCTTGAGTTCATCGAAATTTTCATTACCACGCACCGGCTCAATATGGCGTTGAAAAAGCCGCGTCTCGGAGATAATGGCCAAATCAATCGCCCACATCATCTTCGTGGTCAAGTGGTTAGCGGCGTCGCCCGTCGTTCATTGCCATGAAGTGAGGGTTCGATTCCCGCTCCAGCCTGTGGAACTTTTTGCAAAACGAAAATGTCCAGTCTAATCCACTGGGTGTTAGGTTAAGTTGTTCGTTGTAATTCGCTCTATGGTCAATGTTCAGTGTGTACACTCTCGAGTGAAAGACGTTGCAAATGTCAATTTTTATCGTAGTATTACGTGCTGCCACTCAGGCCATCCTACTGCCCAGGAAGACCGAGAAGAAAATTTCAATCGCGAACCATGTTCCCTCCGTTAACAACTAAAACCCTGTATTTTCAGGACGAACAAATAAATTTGCCAACTAAAGAGTATGTTTGATTGAAATTTCTGTTGATCTCATCGAATTTTCATTACCACGCACCGGCTTAACATGGCGTTGCTTGAAAAGCCACGTTCTGGAGAAAATGAGCAATATTTTTTATTAGTATCCGTATATAAATCTCTATTTGCCATGTTAAAACTAGCAGGCACGTTGTACATTCAACAAACGAAATATGAACAGTTAATTTGAGCGGAACTGCAGCACGGCAGACCAATTATGTGTTTCACATATTCAGTGTAGGGGGTAGGTTAGTTTCAATGTAGTTCTTGTTGTACATAGGTTCATAGTGGATTAGGTGCAGATAATAGAATAGGTTAGTTGCAGGTAGTTTTAAAATGTGAGTTATATTTTTTCTGGCCAATATTTACAAACTATTGTTTGTATTGTTACTATTGTTATGCAGTTTCAGATGCAAGTGTGTCTAAATCTCAACTGTCTTGGGATAGGGTTCTGAGGCCCTGACAAGGGCCGTTTTTCTGTTGCCTGAGTAGAAAAGATGCGAATTTAACCTCCGAAACCCCTGTCGCTCTAATGAAAACTAATGATTTTATTTCCACGCTGCTGTCTGGCGTAACAACTGAGGCCCGTCCCCTTTTGTAAAATTTGATTTGCATTGTCTTGGTTGAGAACCCCCTTCTTGTCATGCTATGATATATGCCATTATATAAAACAGGCCTGGTATTTCCGTTAAAACAATAAAGAAGAAGAAAAGTAATCATTCGTTATTGGATCATCGACACGTTCAGACGTGTGTATCCCGCTCTCGTGATAAAAAGCGCTTTTCCGAGTTATACGCCCTGCTGCTGGAAATCGAGTAGACGCTGATGTGGCGCCTGACGTGGCTGGCACGTCCGCTAGACGAGGCAAGCGGAAGAAGCCCGACGTCCACGCTGACGTAAATCATCCCTCCGTAAACAACTAAAATCTGTCCTTTTCAGGACGACCAAATCAATTTACCGTTTAATGAGTATGTTTGATTGAAATTTCTATTGAGCTAATCGAAATGTTCATTACCACGCACCGGCTCAACATGGCGTTGCTTAAACTGCCGCGTCCCGGAGAAAATGGCCAAATCAATCGCCCACATCATCTTCGTGGTCAAGTGGTTAGCGGCGTCGCCCGTCGTTCAAGCGGTTGTTGTCATGAAGTTGAGGGTTCGATTCCCGCTCCAGCAAGTGGAACTTTTTGCAAAACGAAAATGTCCAAACTGGTCTACTTGGTGTTAGGTTAAGTTCTTCGTAATTCGCTCTACACCCAAACTAAAAAAGTAAGATTGTTATACAATTTCGCTTTATTTTGTTCCATTTTTGCTATTGATCGTAACTTGGATGAAAAATCTAACATTAGTTGTGGGCAAAACAGCATCAGCAATTCGCAATGAAAAATTTAACGTGTGCGTTGTTGTGCGCAGTGATATTTAGTTGATGAGTAAGAGATGAGTGTCCGAAAGTCAGATGGCTCACCAACATAAAATGAGCACTTCAAGATCGAGATTCAGACCAGGACCGCTAGCGCGGCGGCTCTTGATGGCAACCAATTAGCTACTTTGACAAGATAAGAATGTGGGAATAGAAACCCAACAGTTAGTTCACTTGGCGAGGAATTCAGGGTGCAGCAATGAAGCAAATGGACTTATTTTCCACCAAGCTATGTGCAACCTGTCGCTAACAAACTTGCATGGCATGGCATTGTTTATTTCATAAAACGCTTAGTCGATGATCAGTGAGAACAAACATAGAACACTTGACGGCGGCAATACAACAGTGGCCAATAGCGTTGCGGCATTTTGTGATATCGACTCATCCATATTGTATATTGTTGGTGTATGTTGGTAATGATTGAATATGGAGCCTACAGCGAAAAATTTGTTTTGAGCTATTTTTGCTTGCCAGTCGCTTGCACACATTTGCATGGCTTCATTTGTACCATAAAACGCTTTGTGAATCAAAATGGGCGAAATTGTCTATTCTGAATCATGCGGATATCTCAAGATATCATAGTATAAACTGCAATTGCATTTTTTGCCACCTTTTCAACTTTTGGGTATATGTTCAAGCTTCAGTCTGTACAATCTCGAGTTAGAAACGGTGTAAATGCCTATTTTTATCGTAGTATCACGTGCCGCCAAACACTCAGGCTGTCCTGCAGCCAAGAAAACTGATAAGAACATTTAAATCGCGAACCATGTTCCCTCCGTAAACACAGGATCCATTTCACACTTACAAGCACGTTGGACATTTTAGTTCCAACATTTGATTAGGAAGAATCTGCTTTTGTAAACAAACACTTTGTCTGCTAATTTATCGGAAGTTGTATACAATTCCTTCAAATTGAATATATCAGCGGATAGAAATAAAGCTCTTCTTCCTTAAAGAGTGCTTAATTTGTATTTGTGACCTTTTGTTCAAGAGCAAATGACTATGAAAGCCAATCTAATGTTGGCGATGATTTAACAAACAAAATATCATTAACAGTCAATTCGAGGCGAACTTCAGTTTCTATAAATTTTCGTGAAGAACCAATAGCAGAAGCAGAACCGGAGCCTCACACACCAACAGCACAGGGTTTCATGGTTCTTTAGACTGAATAAAATATAGAAGAAATTCATGAATTCGATGACATCAATTTCTTCACATCAACAAGCAGTCCTACGTCAACTTTGCAGTTATGTCACTGACATAACTAATCCTTTCGTTTTTAAACTTGAGTGTTTCCGATTTGTTTTTAAAGTGTTATTTGCTAATTTCACGTTTATTGCGATATGTTGTGAAAAAATGAGTGCATCAAAACCCCGTGGAAGAAATTGAACGCAACAAGACAACGAAGTGCTTTACAGGGCTTGGCTGGATGTTTCTCAAGATCCAATCCTTGGGACAAACAGAACGATGAAAACCTATACGGAAGAGTATTTAAACTATACTCTGCACGAAATATTTAGCGAAACGAAACCGATGCGAGAATAAATTTGAGTCTTATTGTGTTACCGTTTCATGAACGACCGGTGCGAAAGTGGGTGGCTAAATCCAAATAGGAACGCTCTCTGTCATCAAAATATTACCCAGATACGTACCCACCAGTGGGGATGGTCTAATAAACTTAAATTTCCAAAGTCACCAAACTAGTACCTGCTGAGGTTTATTGATGTAGTGAAAAAGAAATGTAAATAAGAGGATTCTAATTGCGGCAGCTTCCATAAGTGTTATTTTAAGAGCCTTTTGAGTGAGTTGATCCTTTTAATTCCGGCTTGAGTAATGTAATATCTGGACGCGCTGTTAATTTTTCTGCACTGGTCGTTATGACAACAGTTTGTCCTCTTTCGTTCCTGAAAGGTTCGTCACGAATCATTTTGTTTCAAAGAAGTTATACTTAATGGAAGCCGCCAACCGAAAATTAATGTTGGACACCCACTCGAAACACAACCGTCTCGGCAGTTCGTACAAAACTCGGCTTATATTTATTCTTTACTATCGTCTACAAATATCTGAACATAGATCCTACAGCCCGCGGTTAAAAAAATGCTATCTCGTTGATGTTGGCTAAATCGAACCGTTGCACCGTTCTCAAACATTTTCGTGAGCTGCATACTATCCATTGCCACGATCCTAGTAAACGTCGTAGTGGAACTAAGGATCGGAAATTGCACTTGAAGGTGTTGAGAACGATTAGGGCAAAACCAGGGCTGTCGGATTATGCTATCGCCAAGAAATTCAATGCTAGCCAATGCACCGTCAGAAGGATTCGCCTGCGACAAGGATTTTGATCTTTTCGGATCAGTAAGCAACCTAACAGGACGTTCTGGCAGATTGCCAGTGGAGGTTAGAAGTAATACTGGTAGTAGATAAAGAATATGCAGATTTACGGAACAAAACTTCTAATAATCTATCCCAATACCCCGACTTCAAAACTATTGGTGATTTTTTTGGTAAAATCCATGCAAAATACGGCTTTTCTCGAAGACAAACGATTTTTTGGAAATTTTACCCTCCAAACATCGCTAAAAAATAAATTTTTTAAAAACACCCGGGCCCTGGCCATTTGGGTTTTGAAAAAACTACCGCGAAATTAACAGAAAAATTCTACTGGCACAGAATGGCATGCGACACAATACTGTTTTGTAAAGCTTTTCTACCTTGTAAAACATCCAAAGCACCGACATAAATAGTACACGAGATTTCCAAACAACCCAATATTGAGTACGTTTGACTAAAATCAGTCACAAGTATGGCTACTCAAAAGTGAGTAGCCCATTTATAAGTTAGAATACGTCCAAAAAGGTACAGTCTACACACTTAGAAATTATAAATTTTCACGAGACGCAATTCATTTTTAGAAAAAGTCGGCGAACGTAAAGAAAGATTTCGTGTAAAATGATGTCTCCTAAAACTGACACATACGCAATTCGTCGAGAGATGTGTTAGATTGATTTTGTTTTCTCATCTCTTTCAGTTAATTCTTATGTGCAAAAGGACGCTTGCATGTGTCGGTCTCAGGGGACAAAGATTTACATGGCATTTTGGTAGTGTGTGCCATGTGTCATGTAAATTTCTGTTCCCTGAGACCGACACACATTGGCACAATTCTGAAAAAAGACGGTCAAAAACGTGTTCACACTTTTGTCATCATTTTATCGACTAGCTGTCTTCAGAAGAGTTGCTCAAAATATTATTTCGCATCTTTTGAAAAAAACACGCCTAACCTTTCATAAGGGCTTAACTACACTTTCAACTTCTAACTTTTTCCAGCTACGAGATAACGGGTTAATAACCTCGACAAAGTTGTAGAACAAGTAATTTTAAGAAAAAATGCTGAAGAAACTAAGTTTCTAAAGCCTAACGTTAAAGAGATACAATTGGTTTTCTTTCAACACTACTTTAAAACCGTTTTTTTTTAGATAATTAGTACTTTGTTCAAATTTGACAATTTCAATATGTTCTAAGAAATTGTAGGAATTATTAAAATAAACATTTTTGCAGAACACACCAATAAAGACTGGACTCGGAAAAAATGAGACACACAAAAATGATCACCAAAAATTCAATTTAAATCGGATACTTCTCAAACTTTCAGGGATTAAATAACTATATATTAGCTATTTTTTGGCATAATTTATTTATTGAATTTCCTCCCCCAAGCTGAATGCTCGTACATTTCTCTTAACACTGCTCATGAGATCTTGGGCGAGGCATTGTCCATCTTCCTTATACAATTTCTCCCAGTTTTTCTTCAAAGCTTCATCGTTTTTGAATGTTTTTCCGCTTTTCTTCAACTTCTTCTTCATTATCGCCCAAAACTTTTCGATCGGACGAAGTTCTGGTGTATTTGGCGGGTTCGCCTCCTTCGGGACCACATTAACGCCCTTCGCTTCGTACCAATCCATTACAGGCATGGCGTAATGGTACGAAGTGAGATCCGGCCAGAACAACGTGGGACCATGGTGAGAGCGGAGGAAGGGCAGCAAGCGCTTCTGCAAGCATTTCTCTCGATAAATCTGCCCGTTTATGGTGCCGGCTGTAACGAACGACTTGCTGTACCGTCCGCACTCGCAGATCGCCTGCCACAACAGGTACTTCTTCGCGAATTTGCCCATCTTTCTGTTCCGGAAATTTTCCGGTACCTCCATGTGGGACGTACCGACAAAAAACTCGGGGGCGGGGGTTTGTGTTGGGGTGGGTTTGTTTATAGTTCGGTGGGACGGGAGAAAAAGGCGGGTTGGCCAGGCACGCAGGGGAACGGGTGCGGGGGGGAATTTGGGTGTGGTGGTTTGTTTGGCGGGTCGGGTTGGCGTGTTTGTAACCAAAAAAAAGGCCCCGGGCTGTGGGGGGTGGGGGTGGAACAAAATTTACATTTTGTGGTTTTTGGGGGGGGGGGGGGGGGGGGGGGTTGTGGTTATTTTATTATTTTCTTCTTTTTTTCTGTGTTGTTGGTGGTGTGTGGGGGCTGGGGGAAATTTTAAAAGGGGGGGGAGGGGGGGGGAGGGGGTGCCTTTGCGGTTGCTGTGCGGCACCCAAAAGTTGAAAAGGTGGCAAAAAACGCAATTGGAGTTTTTGCAATCATATCTTGAGAAATCTGCATGATTCAGAAAAGGCACTTTTGCCCATCATGATCCACAAAGCATTTTATGGTATAAACGAAGCCATGGTTCAATATGGGTGAGACAATACCACAAAATGCCGCAACGCTATTGGTCACTGTTGTAATTCCGCTGTCAAGTGTTCTATTTTTATTTTCACTCGTCATCGCAATCCCATCTCCCTCTCATCAAGTGTGCCCTTCTTGATCACCACGTGAAGCCATGCAAGTGTGTGCGAGCGACATTTGCTTTGTTGCTGTACCACTGAGTGCCTCGACAATCGAAGCATATGAACGGCTTTTATTCCATTTACTTCAACTTGTTAAAGTGGCTGAATGGTTACTATGTAGAGCCACGACGCTGACGGCCACGGTTCGAATCCTGGTAACAACTCGAATTTTTGTTTTTTGTCAGTCCGGACTCAACAACTAATACACTGCATAACCCACGCACACATTGAATTTTCAAAGCGAATTAATGTGATGCTTTTTTGCCCACGACCAATGTTGCATTTTTTCTCCAAGTTACGATCCATTACGAGAAATGAAACAAAATCATTCGAAATTGCATTACAATCTTGCTTTTTTATTTTGGGTGTAGTTGGCACATTGATTTGGTCGTCCTGAAAAGGACAGATTTTAGTTGTTTCCGCAAGGATGATAACGAGCGGCGGCGGGGGGCTTGGGTTTTTGGGGGGGGGGGGGGGGGGGGGGGAAGGGGGGGCGGGGGTGTTTTAAGGTAAAAGGGGGGGGCGAAGGAGGAGGGAAATAATGGAGGGCGCGGCGAGGGGTGGGGGGGGGTGGTTGGGGGGAAAGGAAAAAAAAAAAATTGAAAAACAAAAAAAAAATAAATAATATTAGGGAAAAAAAGAGGTGTGTGGGTTTGTGGGGGGTGGTGGGAGATGGTGGGGGGGGGGGAAAAAACGAAAGGGTGAGTTATGTCAGTGACATAACTGCAAAGTTGACGTAGGACTGCTTGTTGATGTGAAGAAATTGATGTCATCGAATTAATAAATTTCTACTATATTCTATTCAGTCTATAGAACCATGAAACCCTATGCTATTGGTGTGTGAGGCTCCGGTTCTTCTTCTGCTATTGGTTCTTCACGAAAATTTATAGAAACTGCAGTTCAGCTCGAATTTACTGTTAATGATATTTTGTTTGTTAAATCAGCGCCAACATTAGATTAAGGCGAATTTGCTTTTGTAAACAATGGCTTTCGTAGTCATTTGCTCTTGAACAAAAGGTCACAAATACAAATTAAGCGCTCTTTAAGGAAGAGGAGCTTTATCTCTATCCGCTGATATATTCAATTTGAAGGAATTGTATTCAACTTCCGATAAATTAGCAGACAAAGTGTTTGTTTACAAAAGCAGATTCGCCCTAATCAAATGTTGGCGCTAAAATGTCCAACGTGCTTGTAAGTGTGAAATGGATCCTGTGTTTACGGAGGGAACATGGTTCGCGATTGAAATGTTCTTATCAGTTTTCTTGGGGTGCAGGACAGCCTGAGTGTTTGGCGGCACGTGATACTACGATAAAAATAGGCATTTACACCGTCTTCAACTCGAGATTGTACAGACTGAAGATTGAATATACACCCAAAAGTTGAGAAGGTGGCAAAAATGCAATTGCAGTTTTGCAATCATATCTTGAGCATGATTCAGAAATGGCAATTTTGCCCATTTTGATCCACAAAGCGTTTTATGGTACAAATGAAGCCATGCAAGTGTGTGCAAGCGACTGGCAAGCAAAAATAGACTCGAAACAAATTTATCGCTGTAGGATCCTTATTCAATCATCACCAACATATCAATATACAATATGGATGAGTCGATATCACAAAATGCCGCAACGCTATTGGGCACTGTTGTATTGGCGCCGTCAAGTGTTCTATGTTGTTAAGTTGGGGGCTTTTTGACGTAGGACTTACGTCTCTCTTTTCTATTCCTGTATAGGGGCGCCGTTCTAAAATTTCTGAAATCGCAAGCGTTACGCGGGTTTGGAGACTTTGAACGATAATATCTCCTCTCTGGCCCACAGACATTTTACGATAAGTATTTCATTCGCAAGGTAGAACATCAACGCTGAATCCCTGTTGCAAACTTAATTCATAATGTTTGTTTAAACTAATTAAAATGTACTTAAAAGAAAAATGTCTAAACGCACGACGCTATTGGTCGAAAATGACATCATGTTTGCGCCTCGCTCTGATTGGTTCATACTGCCACAGTTACCGTGCCAGCGAATTTCAAACATGTGGGGACGACCGACCAATCATCAGTTCTCGCTGTGCATCCGTATGCGATAGACGTGTTTGCGGAGCACGTTGGTAGAAAACGCCGCCCGTGAACACAAGAAGAGCAGAATCATCCCACGTCACCTGCAGCTAGCCATCCGCAACGACGAGGAGCTGAACAAACTTTTCTCCGGTGTGACCATTTCACAGAGTGGTGTCCTGCAGCCCAAGAAGACTGAAGAAAATTTCAATCGCGAACCATGTTATCAACTAAAATCCGTCCTTTTCAGGACGATCAAATCAAGTTGCCAACTAAAGAGTATGTTTGATAGAAATTTCTCTTGAGCTCATCGAAATTTTCATTACCACGCACCGGCTCAATATGGCGTTGAAAAAGCCGCGTCTCGGAGAAAATGGCCAAATCAATCGCCCACATCATCTTCGTGGTCAAGTGGTTAGCGGCGTCGCCCGTCGTTCATTGCCATGAAGTGAGGGTTCGATTCCCGCTCCAGCCGGTGGAACTTTTTTGCAAAGCGAAAATGTCCAGTTTAATCCACTGGGTGTTAGGTTAAGTTGTTCGTTGTAATTCGCTCTATGGTCAATGTTCAGTGTGTACACTCTCGAGTGAAAGACGTTGCAAATGTCAATTTTTATCGTAGTATTACGTGCTGCCAAACACTCAGGCCATCCTGCTGCCCAGGAAGACCGAGAAGAAAATTTCAATCGCAAACCATGTTCCCTCCGTTAACAACTAAAACCCGGTTTTTCAGGACGAACAAATAAATTTGCCAACTAAAAAGTATGTTTGATTGAAATTTCTCTTGAGCTCATCGAATTTTCATTACCTCGCACCGGCTCAACATGGCGTTGCTTGAAAAGCCGCGTTCTGGAGAAAATGAGCAACATTTTTTATTAATATCCGTAAATAAATCTCTATTTGCCATTTTAAAACTAGCAAGCACGTTGTACATTCAACAAACGAAATATTAACAGTTAATTTGAGCCGAACTGCAGCACGGCAGACCAATTATGTGTTTCACATATTCAGTGTAGGGGGTAGGTTAGCTTCATTGTAGTTCTTGTTGTACATAGGTTCATAGTGGATTAGGTGCAGATAATAGATTAGGTTAGTTGCAGATGTGAGTTATAATTTTCCTGGCCAATATTTACAAACTATTGTTTGTATTGTTACTATTGTTATGCAGTTTCAGAAGCAAGTGTGTCTAAATCTCAACTCTCTTGGGATAGGGTTCTGAGGCCCTGACAAGGGCCGTTTTTCTGTTGCCTGAGTAGAAAAGATGCGAATTTAACCTCCGAAACCCGCTGCTGTCTGGCGTAACAACTGAGGCCCGTCCCCTTTTATAAAATTTGATTTGCATTGCCTTCGTTGAGAACCCCCTTCTTGTCATGTTATGATATATGCCATTATATAAAACAGGCCTGGCATTCCCGTTAAAACAATAAAGAAGAAGAATAGTAATCATTCGTTATTGGATCATCGACACGTTCAGACGTGTGTATCCCGCTCTCGTGATAAAAAAGCGCTTTTCCGAGATGTTCCGAGTTTTTGGCCCTAATGCTGGAAATCGAGTAGACGCTGATGTGGCGCCTGACGTGGCTGGCACGTCCGCTAGACGAGGCAAGCGGAAGAAGCCCGACGTCGACGCTGACGTAAATCATCCCTCCGTAAACAACTAAAATCTGTCCTTTTCAGGACGACCAAATCAATTTACCGATTAAAGAGTATGTTTGATTGAAATTTCTCTTGAGCTCATCGAAATGTTCATTACCACGCACCGGCTCAACATGGCGTTGCTTAAACTGCCGCGTCCCGGAGAAAATGGCCAAATCAATCGCCCGCATCATCTTCGTGGTCAAGTGGTTAGCGGCGTCGCCCGTCGTTCAAGCGGTTGTTGTCATGAAGTTGAGGGTTCGATTCCCGCTCCAGCCAGTGGAACTTTTTGCAAAACGAAAATGTCTAAACTGGTCTACTTGGTGTTAGGTTAAGTTCTTCGTAATTCGCTCTACACCCAAACTAAAAAAGTAAGATTGTTATACAATTTCGCTTGATTTTGTTCCATTTTTGCTATTGATCGTAAGTTGGATGAAAAATCTAACATTAGTTGTGGGCAAAACAGCAACAGCAATTCGCAATGAAAAATTGAACGTGTGCGTGAGATTGTTCGCAGTGATATTTAGTTGATGAGTAAGAGATGAGTGTTCGAAAGTCAGATGGCTCACAAAAAAAATAAAATGTGCATCAAGATCGAGATACAGACCAGGACCGCTAGCGCGGCGGCTCTTGATGGCAACCAATTAGCCACTTTGACAAGGTAAGAATGTGGGAATAGAAACCCAACAGTTAGTTCACTTGGCGAGGAATTCAGGGTGCAGCAATGAAGCAAATGGACATATTTTCCACCAAGCTATGTGCAACCTGTCGCTAACAAACTTGCATGGCATGGCATTGTTTATTTCATAAAACGCTTTGTCGATGATCAGTGAGAACAAACATAGAACACTTGACGGCGGCAATACAACAGTGGCCAATAGCGTTGCGGCATTTTGTGATATCGACTCATCCATATTGTATATTGTTGGTGTATGTTGGTGATGATTGAATAAGGAGCCTACAGCGATAAATTTGTTTCGAGCTATTTTTGCTTGCCAGTCGCTTGCACACATTAGCATGGCTTCATTTGTACCATAAAACGCTTTGTGAATCAAAATGGGCGAAATTGCCTTTTCTGAATCATGCGGATTTCTCAAGATATCATAGTATAAACTGCAATTGCATTTTTTACCACCTTTTCAACTTTTGGGTATATGTTCAATCTTCAGTCTGTACAATCTCGAGTTAGAAACGGTGTAAATGCCTATTTTTATCGTAGTATCACGTGCCGCCAAACACTCAGGCTGTCCTGCAGCCCAAGAAAACTGATAAGAACATTTCAATCGTGAACCATGTTCCCTCCGTAAACACAGGATCCATTTCACACTTACAAGCACGTTGGACATTTTAGCTCCAACATTTGATTAGGACGAATCTGCTTTTGTAAACAAACACTGCTCATTTATCGGAAGTTGAATACAATTCCTTCAAATTGAATATATCAGCGGATAGAAATAAAGCTCCTCTTCCTTAAAGAGTGCTTAATTTGTATTTGTGACCTTTTGTTCAAGAGCAAATGACTACGAAAGCCATTGTTTACAAAAGCAAATTCGCCTTAATCTAATGTTGGCGCTGAATTAACAAACAAAATATCATGAACAGTAAATTCGAGCCGAACTGCAGTTTCTATAGATTTTGGTGGAGAACCAATAGCGGAAGAAGAACCGGAGCCTCACACACCTATAGCATAGGGTTTCATGGTTCTTTAGACTGAATAGAATATAGTAGAAATTTATTAATTCGATGACATCAATTTCTTCACATCAACAAGCAGTCCTACGTCAACTTTGCAGTTATGTCACTGACATAACTCACCCTTTCGTTTTTTTTCCTTTTTTTTTTCAGGGGTGTGTGGTTTTTTGGGGGGGTTGTTTTTGTTTGTTTGTGGGTTGTTAAATTTGTGGGGGGGAGGGAGGTGGGGATG
Source organism: Aedes koreicus (assembly GCA_024533555.2). Lineage (NCBI taxonomy): Eukaryota > Metazoa > Arthropoda > Insecta > Diptera > Culicidae > Aedes > Aedes koreicus. The sequence continues at coordinate 103,011 of JAHHFK020000586.1, forward strand.
GGGGGGGTGGGGAGGGTTGGGAGGGGGGGGAAGGGGGAAGGGGGGGTGGGGGGGGGTGGGGGGGGTAAAAAAAACTGTGTGGGGGTGGGGGAGGGGAAGGTGTGTGGTGGGGTGGGGGGTGTGTGGGGGGGGGGTCACAGAGGCGAGTCTGTGCACTGAAATTTTGGAGAAGCGGGCGGTTGGCCGATTCAATAACCCTCTGCTCCCCCCAGTACAGATACTGGAAGTAACAAAATTAGTGAAAATATCGCACAGCGAGGGTAAGAAAAAAGTTACCCCCACAGACTCGTTTCGGGTGACCTTTTCTGGCTCTGCCCTTCCTCACTACTTAGAACTGGACAAACTTCGGCTACCTGTGCGGTTATTTGTACCCCGGGTAATGATCTGCCAAAACTGCCAGCAGATGGGGCATACGGCCTCTCATTGCGGCAATAAGGCACGCTGCTCAACTTGCGGGGAGAAACATGAGGCTGGTCCCTGTGCAGATAACACACTAAAATGCGTTTTCTGCAAGGGAACTCCTCCCCATGCTCTTTCGTCATGCCCGGCGTACAAACAACGCGGGGAAAAATTGGAACGTTCTCTGAAACAACGTTCAAGGCAATCTTTTGCAGAAATGCTTAAAAAGCCTCGCCACCCGATATCAATACAAATCCTTTTGCTGCTCTGTCAGATGACGAGTCTGATTCGGACTTGGTTGAGGAGGGGACCTCTTTCAGTTTTCCGGAAGGTGCTTCACGGAAGCGAAGACGCATCCGAGCAGGGAAAGTAGCTGAAAAGAAGCCCCAAATCAACATGCCCAATTCAAAGAGCAGTGGAAATAAGGATAATCCAAATCCTCCTGGTTTTCGAAGTGCCAACTACACACAGGATTTCCCATCTCTCCCGGGGACATCCAGAACCCCCGATGCCCCGATTTTTAGAACAGAAGCCCCCTCTTCATCTGGGCTGTTCTCATTTGACGATATTGTGGAAGGTATTTTCAAGTACCTCGAAATGTCTGACCCTCTTAAAAGCATTGTTATGGCAATGCTTCCCACTGTGAAAACTTTTTTAAAGAAATTAACATTAAAGTGGCCCCTCCTTGCAGCTATCATTTCCTTCGATGGATAATTTGCCAAAAGAGGTCGGGGATTTGATCACTGTTCTGCAGTGGAATTGTCGAAGTCTTATTCCTAAACTGGAATCATTTAAATTTTTAGCTCACAATATCAGTTGTGATGCATTTGCTCTTTGTGAAACATGGCTTTCACCCGAAATCGATCTTCCGATTCACGATTTCAACATTATTCGGCTTGATCGTGAGGATTCACGTGGAGGAGGAGTACTTTTGGGGATCAAAAAGTGCTACTCCTTCTATAGAGTGAATTTTCCTCCAATTCCAGGTATTGAAGTTGTCGCATGTCAGGCTGTTATTAAAAATAAAAGCCTTTGCATTGCTTCCGTTTATATTCCTCCTAGAGCCTCAATAAACCAGAAACAACTTTCAGATATTTGTTCGGTTCTTCCTGCTCCGCGGTTGGTCATGGGAGATTTTAACTCTCACGGTACCGGCTGGGGAGAACTGTACGATGACAACCGGTCTTCTTTGATATATGACCTCTGTGACAACTTCAATATGACCGTTCTCAACAATGGAGAAATTACACGCTTGGCTGGTCCATCCTCACTTGGCAGTAGGTTAGACCTCACACTTTGCTCGAATTCATTATCGTTGGATTGCACGTGGAATGTGATCCAGGATCCCCACGGTAGTGATCATTTGCCTATTAAAATTTCGGTTGCCACCGGGCTCACTCCGCCGGAATCGATCAACGTCACGTATGATCTAACTCGTAATATCGATTGGACAAGGTTCAGGACAGCAATAGATGAAGCCGTTACAACGGTAGAAGGGCTTCCACCGCTGGAGGAATATAACTTCCTCTCCAACCTGATTTTGGAAAGCGCGCTTCAAGCTCAAACTCGACCAGTTCCAGGAACGTCATTTCACAGGAAACCTCCTTCTCCATGGTGGGATCAGCAATGCACCGAGGTTTACCGCAAAAAGTCCGACGCGTTCAAAGTTTTTCGTAGACGTGGAACACCTGAGCACTTCGAAAGGTACACGGCTCTCGAACGAGAATTTAAGAGCCTCATCAAGGCCAAGAAACGTGGTTACTGGCGACAATTCGTGGACGGGCTATCGCGTGAAACGTCGATGAATACCCTTTGGAACACGGCGCGAAGATTGCGTAACAGAATTACGAACAACGAGAACGAGGAGTATTCGGACCAATGGATCCTCAAGTTCGCGCGAAAAGTTTGTCCAGATTCTGTTCCAGCACAAATGTTTCCTCGCGAAACCACGAATTCGATAGATGAGATCAGCCAACCTTTTTCAATGGTAGAACTCTCTCTCGCACTCCTTTCGTGTGGCAATACGGCTCCAGGGGCTGATAGAATCAAGTTCAACTTGCTTAAGAACCTTCCAGACGTCGCTAAGAGGCGCATGTTGAACTTGTTTAATCAGTTTCTGGCTCTCAACATTGTACCGGATGATTGGAGACGAGTGAGAGTTATTGCCATTCGAAAACCTGGTAAGCCCGCGTCCGACCACAACTCCTATCGACCCATCGCGATGTTATCTTGTATTCGAAAGTTGTTGGAGAAAATGATCCTCTTCCGCCTGGACAAATGGGTTGAGACGAACAACCTGCTTTCAGATACTCAATATGGTTTCCGTAGGGGTAAAGGAACGAACGACTGCCTCGCGTTGCTTTCCACAGAGATTCAGTTAGCTTTTGCTAAAAAAGAGCAAATGGCTTCTGTTTTCTTGGATATCAAGGGGGCTTTTGATTCAGTATCTGTTGAAGTTCTCTCAGATAAACTCCACGCTTGTGGTTTTTCACCATTAATGAACAATTTGTTGTACAATTTGCTGTCAGAGAAACATATGAGCTTCTCTCATGGAACCTCTACAGCTTCACGATTTAGCTACATGGGTCTCCCCCAGGGATCATGTTTAAGCCCTCTTTTGTATAATTTTTATGTCAAAGACATTGACGGTTGTCTAAGTGACAACTGTACGCTGAGACAACTTGCAGATGACGGCGTAGTGTCGGTCACTGGACCCAATGGGGTCGATCTGCAAGGACCCTTACAGGATACCTTAGACAATTTGTCTACTTGGGCTTTAGAGCTAGGTATCGAATTCTCTACGGAGAAAACTGAGTTGGTAGTTTTTTCTAAGAAGCATAACCCTGCACAACCGAAGCTTCAAATTTTGGGTACACCGATAACTCATTCTATGTCATTTAAATATCTTGGGGTCTGGTTCGATTCAAAGTGCACCTGGAGATCCCACATTGAGTATCTGAAGCGAAAGTGCCAACAAAGGATCAACTTTCTCTGCACAATTACCGGGACCTGGTGGGGAGCGCATCCGCAAGATCTTCTAACGTTGTACCGGACAACGATTTTGTCGGTTATAGAATACGGTAGTTTTTGTTTTCAGTCAGCGGCTCGGTCGCACATCATCAAACTGGAACGTATTCAGTATCGGTGTCTTCGTATCGCGTTAGGTTGTATGCACTCGACTCATACCATGAGTCTGGAAGTGCTGGCTGGCATGTTGCCACTCTCGGATCGGTTTTCAGAATTATCTCTCCGGCTCCTTACCAGGTGTGAAGTTATGAACCCCCAGGTGATCGAAAATTTTGAGAAGCTCCTTGAGTTGAATCCTCAAACTCGCTTCATGACTTTGTACCATTTGTACATAACTCAGGATGTCAGCCCTTCGCTGAATATTCCCAATCGTGTTTGCTTCTTCGACTTCGGAAATTCGGTTCATTTTGATTTATCCATGAAACAGGAGCTTCGTGGAATCCCAGAGCATCATCGTCCTATGATTGCTCCGGTGATATTTGCTGCAAAGTTTGGCCTAGTTGATTCCACCAAAACGTTTTTCACTGACGGGTCTTTGATAGTGGACTCCGCTGGCTTTGGTGTATACAATGAAAATTATAGCGTCGCTCGTAAACTTCAAGCACCTTGTTCTGTTTTTGTCGCGGAATTGGCAGCAATTCATTTTTCTTTAGAAATTGTTGCCTCACTAACACCGGATGAATACTTCATTTTCACGGATAGTCTCAGTTCTATAGAGGCTATTCGCTCCTTGAGGCCGGTAAAGCACACCTCTTATTTTCTTATGAAAATACGAGGTCTTCTAAGTGCTTTATCTTCACGTTCTTTTATTATCACCTTTGTATGGGTCCCTTCTCATTGTTCGATTCCTGACAATGAAAAAGCGGACTCGCTTGCAAGGGTGGGCGCTATGGAAGGCGATATTTATGACCGACAAATCGCCTTCAACGAATTTTTCTATATTTGTCGTCAGTTATCACTCGATAGCTGGCAGTATAAATGGAGTAAAGGAGATCTGGGGCGATGGCTACATTCTATCACTCCTAAGGTGTCTAAGAAATGTTGGTTCAGGGGATTGGATGTGGGTCGAGACTTCATTCGTGTGATGTCTCGCCTCATGTCCAATCATTATTCTTTAAACGCTCATTTGTTCCGTGTTGGGCTGGGAGACAGCAATCTCTGTGAATGCGGACAAGGTTACCAGGACGCAGATCACGTTATTTGGTTTTGTGCTGAGCACCGTGGAGTCAGATCTGAGCTTTATGATTCCCTTCGGGCTCGAGGTAGACAACCCAATGTACCGATTCGAGACATTTTGGCTGCACGCGATCTGGAGTTTATGAAACTCATTTATGTGTTTTTGACTAACATTAGCCTTAGATTGTAGTTTGATTAACTTACTTGTTTAGGTTAAATTTTTGAGGATTGTGTGCATCGGTGTGTGATTGTGGTTGTGTGTGTGAGTGTGTGTGTGTGTGTGTGTGTGTGTGTGTGTGTGTGTGTGTGAGTTAGGGATTTTTTTTTTAAATTGAAAACGTTCAATTATAAAATTGTAATTTGAAATTCTAGATATAAGAAAACCATTGTTCCTTATGCTTTGTTTAAAATTTCCACCGCAATTTTCCCATCCATAAAATTGTAATTCCTATTAACCTCGAGACGGCCGCGAGTAATCGGTTCCACCCCCTTAACCTTAGTTCTAAGATAACTGATGTATATAAACATGAAAACTTGGCTCTGTAAAGTTGATTCGATTGAGCCTGTACAAATAAATGAATATTTAAAAAAAAAAATTACACCCAAAAGTTGAAAAGGTGGCAAAAAACGCAATTGCAGTTTTTGCAATCATATCTTGACAAATCTGCATGAGGCAGAAAAAGCACTTTTGCCCATCATGATCCACAAAGCATTTTATGGTATAAACGAAGCCATGGTTCAATATGGGTGAGACAATACCACAAAATGCCGCAACGCTATTGGTCACTGTTGTAATTCCGCTGTCAAGTGTTCTATTTTTATTTTCACTCGTCATCGCAATCCCATCTCCCTCTCATCAAGTGTGCCCTTCTTGATCACCACGTGAAGCCATGCAAGTGTGTGCGAGCGACATTTGCTTTGTTGCTGTACCACTGAGTGCCTCGACAATCGAAGCATATGAACGGCTTTTATTCCATTTACTTCAACTTGTTAAAGTGGCTGAATGGTTACTATGTAGAGCCACGACGCTGACGGCCACGGTTCGAATCCTGGTAACAACTCGAATTTTTGTTTTTTGTCAGTCCGGACTCAACAACTAATACACTGCATAACCCACGCACACATTGAATTTTCAAAGCGAATTAATGTGATGCTTTTTTGCCCACGACCAATGTTGCATTTTTTCTCCAAGTTACGATCCATTACGAGAAATGAAACAAAATCATTCGAAATTGCATTACAATCTTGCTTTTTTATTTTGGGTGTAGCTACAATCAGGGTTATTTGATTTTTGATTGCAAGGATCAAATTACAGCGAAGTGGCTTAAAGATGTAACTGGGTCTCTAACTCCTTGGGAGAAAGCCGAACTTGTTGCTCTGGACGTTAAAGACGCCCCTCGTCCAGATACGTTCCATGTATTTTTCCCACTTAGTGCTGATTTCAGCGATGAGCGGCTCAAAGGACTCATAGAGAGTCAGAATGACGGACTGAGCACAAAGGGCTGGAGAATATTGAACCGATCAAATTCAACAAAACATGCTGAATGGTTGCTCGATGTCGACGAAGAATCGTTGAAAATAATTTCGGAAAGAAACTTCGTCCTGAACTTCCGGTTTGATGAAACGGAACTGCGAAATATTAAGCATCCTGGGCAGTGCCAATCGGATAGTGCAGCACATCCATCCAAAACGACAAATCGATCTGGAGACAGGAAGACGAACAGCAACTTAGGAATCAAGGAAGGTCAATCTTCAACAAGCGGAAGATCGACAACAAGGATACCTGACAAAGGGATAAGCAGTCGAATCTCCTCCCGGAAGGTAGACGATGGGTCTCCTATGAAAATGGCGGTGTGGGAGGGGTTGTGGGGGGGGGCCCGGGGGGGGGGTTTTGGGGGGCGCTGGGGGGGGGGGGGGGGTTTGGGGGGGTCCTACACTCTTAAAAATAATGAATATTACGAGTGATGTAATCCTTTTTTCACGTAAATACTTCGAGACTCAGAGATAAATATGACTGAGTTGAATGTTTTGTATGATGCGTTTTTAATCCTTTATTTGAAACCCACAATAATAAATACTGACAAACTCAAAGTTACGTTCCGCATGCTACATTTACAACAGCTCCTAAGGTAACCTCAAATCTAAGTCCGTAAAGCGTTGAAAAATTGCCACTTGACTGAAAAGTGGAATGTGCAAGCCTTAAATTAACATGATCCTTGTCTTTGGTGTTATAACAACATCAGACGTATTGTCAACACATTCGGTTTCACGCGTCAAGGCAAGTCACAAGTTCAAATTCGTTTCTTACGTGATAGATTATTTCAAGTAGCATGATATGCATAATAGATCGAATTTCATTGCTGGAAAATAAAAGTATTGAAATAAGTAACATTTGAGGAACAGGACACAAACTAAATGTTTTCAAATTAAACTTTTTCAGCGAGACACGTAGTACTGCACGGGGTTCATTTCCGTATATTATTAAATCATCTGAACATGGCGACAACTTCCAGTATCCTTAAAATATTTTTTGATGAAGGCCAACGACCGGGAATGACATAAATTGATTTTAAATTATCACAAGCAAATTGAGATGAACGGACAAAGATCTTATTCAAGATAAGATTGTGCTTATTTTTACCACTACAACCGGTGGTCTAGAAGAACCTATTTTTGATTTAACTTCATTACCCAATCTTGATTTTTTTCTGTCGCTAACTATATAGATCCTTGAGATCAAACTGTAGCAGTATTCGTAAAATTTCATTTGGTGTACCTCAACTTATTTTTACGTCACGTTATGTAAGTTATCATTTAGAGTTTTAATGGTCTTGTAAATTTAAGAACAGACGTAAATTTTGGTCAAACGGGCCGCTCCTTTTATGTGCAACCAAGTAGACTTATATTTACATGCTTTTTTCTAAGAGTGTAGACGATCTTCTAAGAAGCTTATGGGAAAAGGGTTTCAGCTAGGATGATTAAAGAAAATAGTTTAGTAGAAAATAAAAATATGCTGAGAAGTGTAATATTATCTATTTGACAAACTATTTGTATTAAGAATTAACCAGGTACCCTTTGGTACCCAACGCTGAAAATTTCCGGATTACTAGTTCATAAGATAATCTTACAAATACAATCGATTTGAGATGCCACCAGGTCCCGCATATATATTTTTTTAGTATAAACTGGCTTATAACCTGTTCTATTTCAAACTGAGGTTTTACAAGGTACCCTTCAGTACTCAACGCTGAAAATTTCAGGAATACTAGTTCATAAGATAATCTTTCAAATAAAATCTGTTTTAGACCCCACCCTTTTGACGTAGGACTTACGTCTCTCTTTTCTATTCCTGTATAGGGGCGCCGTTCTAAAATTTCTGAAATCGCAAGCGTTACGCGGGTTTGGAGACTTTGAACGATAATATCCCCTCCCTGGCCCACAGAAATTTTACGATAAGTATTTCATTCGAATAGTAGAACATCAAAGCTGAATCCCGGTTGATAACTACATTCATTGCATTTGTTTAAACTAATTAAAAAGTACTTTAAAGAAAAATGTTTAAATGCACAACGCTATTGGTCGAAAATGACATCATGCTTGCGCCACACTCTGATTGGTTCATACTGCCACAGTTACCGTGCCAGCGATTTTCAAACATGTGGGGACGACCGACCAATCATCAGTTCTCGCTGTGCAACCGCATGAGACAGGCGTGTTCGGCGAGCACGTTGGTAGAAAATGCCGCCCGTGAACACAAGAAGACCAGACGAAGATGAATCACCACGTCACCTGCAGCTAGCCATCCGCAACGACGAGGAGCTGAAAAAACTTTTCTCCGGTGTGATCATTTCACAGAGTGGTGTCCTGCAGCCCAAGAAGACTGAAGAAAATTTCAGTCGCGAACCATGTTATCAACTAAAATCCGTCCTTTTCAGGACGATCAAATCAAGTTGCCAACTAAAGAGTATGTTTGATAGAAATTTCTCTTGAGCTCATCGAAATTTTCATTACCACGCACCGGCTCAATATGGCGTTGAAAAAGCCGCGTCCCGGAGAAAATCGCCAAATCAATCGCCCACATCATCTTCGTGGTCAAGTGGTTAGCGGCGTCGCCCGTCGTTCATTGCCATGAAGTGAGGGTTCGATTCCCGCTCCAGCCTGTGGAACATTTTGCAAAACGAAAATGTCCAGTCTAATCCACTGGGTGTTAGGTTAAGTTGTTCGTTGTAATTCGCTCTATGGAAAATGTTCAGTCTGTACAATCTCGAGTGGAATACGTTGCAAATGTCAATTTTTATCGTAGTATTACGTGCTGCCAAACACTCAGGCCGTCCTGCTGCCCAAGAAGACCGAGAAGAAAATTTCAATCGCGAACCATGTTCCCTCCGTTAACAACTAAAACCCGGTCTTTTAAGGACGAACAAATAAATTTGCCAACTAAAGAGTATGTTTGATTGAAATTTTTCTTGAGCTCATCGAAATTTTCATTACCACGCACCGGCTCAATATGGCGTTGCTTGAAAAGCCACGTTCTTGAGAAAATGATCAAAATTTTTTATTAGTATCCATTTATAAATCTCTATTTGCCAGGTTAAAACTAGCAAGCACGTTGTACATTCAACAAACGAAATATTAACAGTAAATTTCAGCCGAACTGCAACACGGCCGACCAATTATGTGTTTCACATATTCAGTGTAGGGGGTAGGTTAGCTTCATTGTAGTTCTTGTTGTACGTAGGTACATAGTGGATTGGTTGCAGATAATAGATTAGGTTAGTTGCAGGTAGTTTTAAAATGTGAGTTATAATTTTTCTGGCCCATATTTAAAAACTCTAATGTTTTGCAGTTTCAGAAGCAAGTGTGTCTATATCTCAACTCCCTTTGGTGGGGTTTCGGGGGCCCTGAAAGGGGCTTTTTTTCTGTGGCCGGGGAGAAAAGGCGCGTTTTTCACCCCCAAAAACGCCTGGCGCTTTAAAGAAAATTTTTTTTTTTTTTCCCCCCGGTGTGTGGGGGGACAAAAGAGCGGGGCCCCTTTTTTTTTATTTTTTTTTGTTTGCGTCGGGTTGGGCTCCCCCTTCTGTTATGTTATTGTGTATTTTTTTATATAAAACAGGGGTGGCATCGGTCGGTGTTGGGCGGTCGGTTCGGTCGGAGGGGGGGGGGCGGCGGGTGTGATGAGAGAGGAGGGGGGGGGGAGCGGGGCGGGCGCGGGTGTTTCATTCATGCGTGATGAAAAAAAAACTTTCTTTTGTTCTCTGCAGGACCAACAAAACGACTACACCCAAAATAAAAAAGCAAGATTGTAATGCAATTTCGAATGATTTTGTTTCATTTCTCGTAATGGATCGTAACTTGGAGAAAAAATGCAACATTGGTCGTGGGCAAAAAAGCATCACATTAATTCGCTTTGAAAATTCAATGTGTGCGTGGGTTATGCAGTGTATTAGTTGTTGAGTCCGGACTGACAAAAAACAAAATTTCGAGTTGTTACCAGGATTCGAACCGTGGCCGTCAGCGTCGTGGCTCTACATAGTAACCATTCAGCCACTTTAACAAGTTGAAGTAAATGGAATAAAAGCCGTTCATATGCTTCGATTGTCGAGGCACTCAGTGGTACAGCAACAAAGCAAATGTCGCTCGCACACACTTGCATGGCTTCACGTGGTGATCAAGAAGGGCACACTTGATGAGAGGGAGATGGGATTGCGATGACGAGTGAAAATAAAAATAGAACACTTGAAGCGGAATACAACAGTGACCAATAGCGTTGGGCATTTTGGGGTTGCCCTTGAACTGGTTGGGTTCTAAAATGTTTTGTGGTGGGGGAAAAGTGCTTTTTTGAATTGGGTTTTCAAGATATGTGGAAAAACTCAATTGTGTTTTTTGCCTTTTTTTTTGGGGGGTATTTTTGATTTGGTTCCGTGGGGTGTTCCTCTTTTTTTTCAGGGGCTGGGGAGGTGGTGTGTGGTCGGGGAGAGTTTATTTTATTTCATTTGTTGGGGGGCTGAAACAAAAGCAATGGTGGAAGTTTGGCGTTTGGGTCGTGGGCGTTGGTGGGGGTGGGGGGGGCGGCGGTGGTGTCTCGCCCTCTGTGGGGGGGGGGGCAGCGCGGGAAGGTGAGAAGGTTTGGGGTTTTGGGTGCTTGGCTTCATTGGTTTTTGGTTTGTGGTTTGGGGGGGGTTTGGTGTGGGTTACTGGATGCGTTAGTTGATGTTGGTGTGGGTAGGGGCAGGGGGTGGTATACGTTGTGGAAAGTGTGTGGTCGTAATTCGTGTTGTATTGGGGGGGATTGGAGAGAAGAGAGAGAGGAAATGATGGAATGGAATATGTGTTAATTAATTTCATTTAGTTAGGAAAAATTGGTATAGACACTGAAAGTTAATTTTAGTTTATATTACAAAATTGAAGTTAATACTCACAAATCCATTCGTTGTTTTCTGCAACGAAACTGATTTTTACTTTTTATGAAGATACATTCGTAGTTAATGGCACACGCGCAACTGTCAAAAGCACGAAGCTTTTGTTGATACAGAAAAAACATTCATACATTGTACGAAAACAATACAAAGAGCTACGAATATTTTGTCACAAATTAAAAAGAAACGTCTCTCTGGTGGTTGCATGAAGGACTGACAGATCTACTTTATCGACTCGAAATGTAATTGACAAAAAAAGCGCAACCACGTGGAGTTGTCCAGCCTGTTTTTCAATATTTCTGACATGGGATTCGAATCTGAATTTTTTGAAAGTGCTGATACTGAATCCGTGGTTGATCTCACTAGGCCATGCTGACTCGTGAGAAGAAGCTTGATTAATGAGCATGAACTTTTAGCTTTCCACAGCGCTTTGATTTTTATTTTGGGATAGATAAATTATTCCCGCCCATCCCAGCAGCAACACCATTTTGCATGAGTGCGATAAAAGAGAAGCAGCGATTGGCTGGCCTTCACGAAATTCATTTCGTGCATTTTACAAAAAGGTGTAATGATAGCATTTCCCCAGATAAAAAGGTATATGAATGTTTCATACAATATACGATACATTTGTTTTATGTACAAAATCCATGTTTATGAAACGCGTGAAAGCTACTTTATGAAAATAGATTTTCAGTGTAGTTATTTATAATGATGTTGGGTTATTTAAATTCATTTTAGTTGCTCGTTGAACAATAACCCTAGTCTGTCCCCCGGAGGGGTGGGCAAAAGGGTTGATTCCGTGGAGGGGTTTGTCGCGCGGGTTTGGGGGGGGGGGGGTGGCGGGTATTTTGGGGCGGGGGGGGGGGAGGGGGGAGAAAAAAAAAAAAGGGGGGGGGAGGGGGGGGGGGGGGGGGTGGGGTGTGGGGGGGGGGTGAGGCCGGCCGTCGCGGCGGGGGGGAGGCGAAAAATTTTACGGGGGGGAATCAACAAATCCCCCGGCGCGGGTTGTGGTGCGGGTTGGGTGGTGGGGGGGGGGGGGAGGGGGGAGGGGGAAAAGAAAAGGAAACAAAAGGGGGAGGAAGGGGGTGGGGGGGGGGGGGGGGGGGGGGGGGGGGGGGTGCTGCGTGCCGTCGGTTGGAACAAGAAAAATAAAAGGGGGGGGGTATTGAAGGGGGCGTGGGCGGGGGGTTTCGTGCCGTTCCGCCCGGCGGGGGGGGCCGGGGGTCGTTCTGGGCGGGACTGGGGGCGATTCGTGGGGGCAGGCGTGTGGGATTGGTACGAAGCGAAGGGCGTTAATGTAGTCCCGAAGGAGGCGAACCCGCCAAATACACCAGAACTTCGTCCGATCGAAAAGTTTTGGACGATAATGAAGAAGAAGTTGAAGAAAAGCAGAAAAACATTCAAAACCGATGAAGCTTTCAAGAAAAACTGGGAGAAATTGTGTAAGGAAGGTGGACAAAGCCTCGCCCAAGATCTCAAGAGCAGTGTTAAGAGAAATGTACGAGCATTCAGCTTGGGGGAGAAAATTCAATAAATAAATTATGCCAAAACATAGCTAATATATAGTTATTTAATGCCTGAAAATTTGAGAAGTATTCGATTTAAAATGAATTTTTGGTGATCATTTTTGTGTGTCTCATTTTTTCCGAGTCCTGTCTTTATTACACACGCTGCGATTCATGCTTAAGTGGCTGTGGTTCTACTCTCAAATTTCTACGTTACGTTCTACGTTCACTTTTGCGATGCTGTCCGTTCAAACTTTCAGCACTCGAATGATGGTTGATAAAATATCTCGGATGGATATGAAATATCGATGGATGAAACAATATCTCGTTTGGAAAGCCATCTATATGTGCGGTAAAATCAGCTTATCATTCATCTCAAACGGGAAAATTAACAGTGAAATCTACATCAAAGAGTGTCTTCAAAACCGCCTATTGCCTCCCCGCAGCATTCTCAAAACATCCTGTTTTGGCCCGATTTGGCATCTTGCCACTATTCAACAGTGACGAAGAAATGGTACGAGGAAAATAATGTCAATGCCTGGTGACGTTAATCCTCCAAACTTTTCAGACCGATCGAGCGATTTAGGCCAGTAATGAAAACAGATTGTCGAAAAATGGGAGGAGCGTCAAAATCGGTTAAAAACTTCAAACAGAAGTGGACACAAGCTTACAAACCCAGAGGAGAGAAGCTTGTTCAAGCCTTGATAGCAGGAGTCAAGTCAAAGGTTCGAAAGTTTGAGCGTGAGTGTGAAATTTAAATCTATTATTGCAAAAGTATTAAGGAACATAAAGGGTGTTCCGATAGAAATTGGTCAAACAGTAATGTGTGTGAGTCGATCAAAGTTTTTATCAATAAGTCAAATTATTTTTCTTTTTCAAGTTCAGTTAACACAGAATACAGGAGAAATATTCAGCTAAGCTTCCTTTTTACAGAATGCGAATTGCCGAGTCTTTCGTTTAACACCTGCCATAAGATTTTGAACAGTCTCATTGTCCACTTTATTCGCCGCAGAACGCCAGTTTGCCTTGAACTGTTTCTCGCTCACAACGGCTTTTTGAGTCTTCTTAAGGTTCCGCTTGACGATGGCCCAATATTATTCGATTGGGCGGAGCTCTGGCGTGTTGGGAGGGTTCGTGTCCTTGGGCACCACTTGAACGTTTTTGGCAGCAAAACAATCCATGGCCTTTTTTCCGTTATGGTAAGATGCCAAATCTGGCCAAAATAGAACGGAACAATTGTGTCGCTTCGGGAAAGGCAGTAGACGTTTTTGTAGGCACTCGCTCAGATAAATTTCCTGGTTGACGGTTCCGGTGGCAATTTAAACGTTGCTCTTTAAGCCACAGATACAGATGGCCTGCCACATCAGATATTTCATCGCGACCTTTGACAGTTTAATGTGCTTGAAAATTTCTGCCACCTTTCCCCGTCCAGTTGCCGTATAATATTCTTGTCCAGGAAGCTGTTTTAAGTCTGCCTTGACGTAAGTTTCATCGACCGCATTATCGTGTACAACTTTTGCGATCGTGCTTTGGCCGACGTGTTTTGTTTATCGTCGCGATTTGTAGTCACCTCTTTCTTGTGAGTCGACAGCCCAGCTCGTTTTTTAGCTCTATCCGCGGCCCTGGCCACTCCCAACTTCTTTGCGACATCTCGGACGGAGAGGTTGGGGTTCCGCTCGAAACAGCGGGCAACTCTTTTTGTCGTCGCCGTGGCCTCCGGCTTTCGATTTCTCCCCGATCCAGCTTTCCTGGCTGTCGACAAACGTTCACCGAACACTTTTAATACGTTGGTAACAGTTGTTTTAGCCACATTCTACAATTTCGCCATCTTGGCGTGAGAGTAGTTTCACCATGCACGTGCAAAATTTTGATGCGTTGATTCTCTGAAGTGCTAATCTCAAAATCAAAATAGAGGCATGATGCTACACGGGTGTGCAAAATTCTTTAATGCACGATGAAAGGAAATGCGTAAAGTTTAAGTCGACCAAATTTTGATCGAAACACCCTTTACTTGAGGAAAATATATGTTGAGAAAAAAAATTGGCTGGAGATTTCCGTTAAACCATTAACGTTTGTGTGATGCAAAACTTATTTCCGGACACGCTTTATGGATGATATGGATGTATGGATCTACTTAAGGGCTGGTAACTACTATTGCTTAAGGAGCGAATTTTGGCGTCCGTATATTATCTGTGTATTATCAATAGTTTTGCATGAAAAATAATATTAACAAACTTAGAAGATGGGACATTGTTGTGTACGCATTAGAGAGACAACAATGTAAACTAGATAAACTGTGGTCTGAAAATAAGTAACGCTGTTGTATGACAGTTTATTTGCAATGGAAAAAGAGTAGAAATATAAGAGGCAGTTGAATTCGCACCGAGCTAGAAGTCAGTTGTTTATTTCTCTGATTCCGAGTATCCAACCCATCCAACCAGTAAGTGGAGGACTTAAGAGAAATATTTCTCAGTGATTTGTGTAATGGAGTTGAAAATCGCTTAATACGAACAGAATTAAGCGGAAGATAAGACAACTTTCGTTACACTTCCGATTTTTAATATCGCAATTGCATCCGAATATAGTAAGCATAGACGTAGGGTTTCGTCTAAATATATTCGATTTCACTTAAAACTCTAACAGAACATTTTTATACTTACAGTGACGGACAAAACAATAAGACCAAAGCCCGATTTTCATACAAAATTGTTATGTTTGGAGGCTTGACTTTCACTTTCCCGTGAAGTAATTGAACTGAAATTTTGGCAACAGCCTAAAAATAACCTGAATTTTCATCTTAAATAAATTCATTCACTTCAGAAACTACAGACACCACCTACGAAAAAACAATAAGACCTCCTTTTGATATCCATAGTTTAGGCCATGTTGATGAGTGTGAATTACAATCTATAGTATACTGATATGACCCGTGCATTAATAATCAAAATTCAATGACCCGTGCATCAATAATCAAAATTCAGATTCTCAAATTCGAGCATCCTTTATGGAAATCAAAATGTGGTCTTATTGTTTTGTCGTATGCGGTGTCTGTAACTTTTAAAGTGGTGAATTAAAAATGATGGATTTAATGCAGATGAAAATTTAGGCTACTTCTGGACCACAGCCGAAATTTCAGCTCAATTGGTTCTCGAGAAAATGAAAGACAAGCCCCCTAACATGACCATTTTGTATGAAAATCAGGCTTTGGTTTTATTGTATTGTCCATCACTGTATGTCCCTTATTCTATAACGATAATTATAGACATTAATTAAACATTATTCTTACTAGTAATCGTTGAGTTCACGAAAGAAAATAAAAAAAAATTGAATACTAAGGTGTTGTTAGTTGTATTATTCATAATGCTTTGAACAAATTCGACAATACATAGAACATTTTGACGCAAACATTTCACGAAACAACGAGCTACCTCGTAAAAAAAACTTGCCTTAAAAAAGTTTCAATTCCATTGCCTCATCCAGTGTTAAGATTTAATTTTAAAATAACATTCTTATCAGCATCCTGTTTGCGGAAATCATCTGAGACGATGCAAAGTAAAAAGTAGGTAAAACTCTCCGAATCGGAAGCACCAGTTGTCAGTGAGGGGATGCATTATCCAATAATATCGAATCAGCTTATTCTACCCTCGACGCTTTTCTTCAACTGGAGCCCCAGTTTTTTCCCCGGACCTACCGATAGATCGACCGAAAGAAAATTTAAAATTTATTACAATCAAAACTTCCATCGGTCAGCAGCGGGGAGCACGGAAAAACTCCTTCGCCAGCAGAAAATTTCACATGCGTTTTAAAATTCCCAGCACGGTCCGGTTCATTTGTTATGCTACACTGTGGCACTGGGGAGTTTTTGTGCTTCCCGGCACCCACCATGTGATTTCCTCCAACTGCTTATATTTTAAATAACTTTTGGCTGACCACCAACCAACATCCCCCGAACCTGATCCGGAACACTCTGCTCAGTAAAAGAAACCCTGTTTTGCAGTCAATTTGCTCAGCCGGAGCCAAAAGTTTACCCCAGCTGCGGATGAGTGAGAAGACCCAGATTCACTGTTTGCAGCTCGAGGCAGAGTTTGGATTAAGTGTTACGATGTCTGACGGAGATAAAGAACAGAATGGTAATTACACCAAATTACATAAATAAATAATGCTCACACTACACTGCGGAAGGGCGACAGAAGCTACGGAAAGACCCGTCACCACCGGCAAAATGTAATTATGCCTTGTGGCAGCGTGACTTCGAGGACCGTCCTAATTGGAATGTTTGAATATCGTAACACTGGCTAAATTCAAACAATATTTCTTTCGAAACTCAAATCAATTAAGCACAACTTTCTTCCGAAACACCATGCAAGTGTATGACGAAAAAAAATTGATAAACTCAAATCAATTAAGCACAATTAAGCGCGGTAATCATAAACGATCAAGGATGAGGAAAAAACTGACACGAAGATTAACCGACTTTTTTAGGTCGCTTTTCAATTTTTCCCAGTGGGCAATCAGCTGTGGCTACTCTTTCTTTGTCACCTTTCGGCCTCGTTGCTTAGTATGTTTTCGGTGCGAAGTTAATGGGGAGGTTATTATTGCGAGGTGACGATTAATGTTGCGGATGAAAACAAAAACACTCGGATGCCATGCGAATGAATGGACTGATATTGGCGTGAATAATGAAGAAAAAGGGTATTTTAAGATTAAAGATAATTCCTCCTATTCGTGGTCAAATGAGAGATTTTTCGTTTCACCTCCAACCTCTCAGTTGGCCATGGAAAAGTGAGGTTAGGTATCGAATATTTTTATTGACATTGAATTGAAATAGAAAATTACGTTCTAATTATGGTTTTTACTACCCCATATGTGAAGTACGATTATAATGTTTTGAAAGAAATATTTTCTTATCCACATCGATTTTAGGAGTGGACAGTAATTTTGCTTGATCGAAGAAATAAAGAGAATGTGTTGATAGTTTCGATAGTGTACGGCAGGCTGTGAAAATTGAATAGAAATAATTGAAATGTGAGCGGGGGCTATTTGAAAGGGCAGCAGGGTAAATGCACCCTTCTTTTTGGGGAAATGCTCTTTAAACTTTGGAAAAATGCACCTTAGGTTGTGTTCCAATTCGCGAATTAATTTTAATTTTCTCTTGAACTTGACAGATGGAAAATAATCGATTAAGTCTGCTACTCGAGTCATTTTCACGAGTCTTAATTTCATTTCGACGACGGGTATTCATTTCGTTTTGACGGGTCTTAATTTCGTTCACTATAAGATATCAGGCGGACGAAAATCGGAAAAGTGACCTTCACCAAAACTTTTTTTCAATTTTTTTATCAAAAGTAAACATATAAATTAAGAAAACTTCAAAGTTTCAAGCCTCTAGCACTTTTCATTCCTGAGATATTAGATGTCAAAGTTGTAAGTTAGCGAAAAAACGTACTTTTTGCCGAAAAAATACGCTTTATCTCAAGTTAAATGTTGACCTGTTTTTATGAGATAACCCCTAGCTCACTATACATGATTGAAAAGGTAACAAAACTAGCTTTAAAAAATAATAATACGATAGGTTGTCATTCAGAAATAAAATCAAAAAAATCTTTAAGAGAAGAAAAAACATTAAAAAATTAGAAATTTCAACTTTGTTGATCAGCAACTTTTTTTCCCCGCATATCCCCGCATAACCCAGCAGCTCTGAATCAAGTGTGGGATGTATAATAACAAATTACGAAGGAAAACTCTGCGCAAACTTGCGCCATTTTGAAATCAGGCGGTTTAAAAATATGACCACTTTGGTGCAATTCCATTATTTTAGGTTGATGAAAACGTATTTACTTTTTTGGGCGATTTTGGTAATTTCTGGCGATGGTTTAACCAAAATAAGTTATAAATTAACACTTTACAGAAAATTTCGACCATTTTTTGAAAAGGGCTGAACCTTTTTTAAATTTAAAATTATTAAAAATATGTTTAAAACAGTTTCTGCTATAATTGGTTATAAATAATAAAATCGGTATTATTATCATCGCATACAAGGGCTTCTTCATGTTAACATGTTTTCCAATGTAAGTTTAAAGTTTACGTTCTTTTTGTTATTTTGTCTTGTTTTTGAATAATGTGTTTCCTGAATTTTTGCTGGTGTTGCTTTATTAATTTTCGTAAATTCGTTAATTCGTACCTACGTGTATGTGGACCTTGCTGCCATCGACTCGCTTAGGTACTCAATGTTTGAGGCTCATGGTAAGTACCTAGAGTACGATTTATTACCAGGAGTGGTATTTATACTGACAGTGTATTATTTGAAATCCCATAAACTACGGTTGAGTGCAAGTGTAAAAATGGATAATAGAGTTATAATTTCGTTGTTTGATTCTAAATTGACGCATAATGCGAATGTTGAAAGAGCTTTTAAATTTATTTGTGAAAACTATCCTATATCGGAGGAAAAACGTGAACGTCTCCAGGATAAACTCTATAGGACCGCTTGTAAATACAAGCTAAAGTGGAATGAAGCTCAACGAAAACAGGAAAGATTCGAGGCATATTCTCGGGATTGGATAAATGGAGACTTCGGCATTGCGGAGTTCATCGAACAAGAACAAGATGCTCCTTCAACCTCGGCGTCATCTGCAAAGCGTGGGAGACCCTCAAAACCTTTTGCTGATCTGAGCGAAAGAGGAAAACGACGTGTCATTGACAACGAAAGCTTGGATCCCAAAGTAGACAGCATCGAAAAGGCTCTAGTAATGGCGAGAAGGACAGCTTACAATAGGAAAGAGATAAATTTAGTTAAAGTCATCGGCCTTATTCTAAGAAATCGAGGAGATTCTAGAAAAATGTTGTCGCAATTAACTGATCAACGTGGAATGATGTCACCCGAGGAAGCTTTTAGTTTTTTCATCGAAGCTGGATTTAGTCGATTCCAATACGAACTAATACACAGAGAATCACCGTCACGATTTCCACCTTACGGCGTCATCGGGGAAGTAAAAAAGAAATGCGCACCTCCCAACGAGTTCATCGAAGCAACCGCTTCAAAAATTAGAGTAAAACTGCAGGCGCTTCTGGACAATACAGTGCATCGAATCGTGAAAATAATCGACGCAGAGCTGAACGAGTACATGGATTCTAACGAGCTGGATAGTGCTGAACTAATTCTATTATGTAGTTGGGGTATGGATGGCTCAACCGGGTATTCTCAGTACCACCAGAAGCTGCCAGAAGGATGTCAGAATGATTCTGATGTATTTTCATCAACACTTACTCCAATTCAGTTATTCATGCATAATGATCGAAAAATGATTATGTGGTTCAATGCTATGCCTCAAAGTATTCGATTTTGTAGGCCCATCATCCTTGAATTTATCAAAGAGAGTAAGGAGGTAATTCTTGCCACAAAAAATGACATTGAAAAAGAAATGAATGAATTGACGCCAGTGAAGGTCGAGCTTTTAAATGACAAAATAATTCTTGTTGATTTTGATTTTGTACTTAGCATGATAGATGGAAAAGTCCTCACGTATATTACAGGAAGTTCATCAATGCAAAATTGCCCAATCTGTGGAGCAAAGCCTAATGTAATGAACAGTAAAGAAAAGTTTGAAGAAGGATTTTTAACAAACGAAGATGCTCTACATTACGGTATATCTCCGCTTCATGCTTGGATTCGATTTTTCGAATGCCTTTTGCATATTGCATATAGAATGGATTTTAAAAAATGGCAGGTTTCACAGCCATTTAAAGAATTATACGAACAAAGAAAAAAACTGATAACGAAACAGCTTCATGAGCATTTTGGAGTCAGAGTAGATCAACCAAGATCTGGTGGTGCAGGTACAAGTACTACAGGTAACGTTTGTCGACGAACATTGGCAAATCCTCAGCTTTTAAGCAGAATTCTGAACATCGACGAAGAATTGATTGTGAGGTTTAGAAATATTTTAATTGCTATCAACTGTCAAGACCCAATAAACCCCGAAAAAATAGATTCGTATTGCAAGGATACCTACCGACTTTATCTGGAATTGTACGATTGGTATAAAATTCCTGCAACTGTGCATAAAGTACTCGCTCATGCCGGAGAAATTATTATGCATTCTCCAGCGCCGCTTGGTATATTAGCAGAAGAGGCAGCAGAAAGCCAGCACAAACAGTTAAAGAAATACCGAACCCATCATGCTAGAAAGCGCTCAAGGCTGGACAACTTACATGATGTCTTCATTCGTGCCATGAATGAATCAGACCCATTCATCAGCTCACTTTGGATGGAGAAAAGACGACAGAAAAAAATGTTCTAGATTATCCAGATATCGTGAAAAGTTTTATGATTTTTGAAGATTCTGAAACACGTTCAACATCCGACACCGATAACTGCGATGCGTTGGAGGAACTTATGAAAGCTGTCGATGAAGTTGATGAGGATTTTGTTTGTGATGAAACAGAAACATAGTAAGATTAATGCAAATCGACAAAAAAAATATTGGAGTTGTTATTGTATATTCGCTTTGTAAAAATATATATGTATTTCTACCGTTATGTAAATAAATAAACTGAAGCAGATTATGAATTTTTTGTTGTTGCGTGTTCTATACAAAGAAGTCATCTATTAATTTTGCTGGGGCAGACGGGTAAAGGGATCTTGTGTTTTCTTACGCGTCATGAAACGTTTATCAGGTTTATTCGTAAAAATCATACAAGGGGAAGGCAGTATGGAACAATTTCGAAAAATAAATTACGTTATTGATGGTTGGACCGAAAATCAATTCTTATTATTGCCGTTTCAGAGAAAAAATTGCATCAGGCGTCAGATTCAAATACCCGAAACTGACAATCGTCACTGACAACCACAGCTATTTTGTTCAGCGATTACCTTGTACCTATGCATCGAGTTTGCTTGGTAATATTCAAATCATTGAAGGAAGCAACAGCTGCGGATGCTGCTTCTTCTTCTTTCTGAATATTCTATGCATGCTAAGTTTTCTGTGAAAAGGCAATATCTCTGTTTGGGACCATCCACAAATGACGTAGCATAATATTGATCATTTCCAGACCTACTTCGTAGCATATTATGCCATACCTAATACATGGTACGTTTCTATTTCTGAGCCCCCCTCCCATAATATATCACGTAATTTGTGGATGTTCCCTTAGAAAGATTGAAATATTATTATCATGATTTATCCTTTGAAATTAGAGTTTTAGTCACATCCGTTTTCAAGATATTATAGTTTTTTTTTAAATCAATGGAAAGTTAAGCCCTTTTGAAAAGTTAATCCCGAAATGTTAAAAAAAGTATATTAACAACATATTTTGATAACATCAACCAAAGAAAACTCTACAAAACAAGAAAAAATGATCAAAATATTTTCGTCCGCCTGCTTGTATGGAAATCGCCCATAGTGAGATGCTCTTTGAGCTGAAGAAGGATCCTGCCACCAAGAGCACAGCCTTCAAGACGCTCGTTGAAAAGTCTCTTAGTGAGGAGGCGATAGTAAGAGCTTTATCCCAAGAGACAGTGATCGAGTGCAGAGATCTGGACGAGATCACAGCAGAAGGTGAGCTGAGGAGGGTGTTGAAGGGACATTGCTATCTTGGAGATGCACCAATGACAATTCGGCACACAGGCAGCGGCAATACGTCTGTCGACAGCTGCAGTCAACAAGCTGCTGGAGTCGGGTCAAATAGAGTCGTCACTCGAGCTGCAAAGTAATTGGAGAAATGATTTAAATGCATGGGCTTTGGTTACCAGGCGAGAAACTGCAAAGCCCTTACAGGTCTGATCTGTTCAGGAAATACCGGGAGAAGGTTAATTTTGCAAGAGACTGCACAAAGTAACCGAGGTGCCTTCTTTGCAGAAAGGAGGACAAAAACGACCACATGACGAGGGGCTTCAGATGACCAGTATATCAAAAGGCGACAGCAAGTCGGCAGTAATAGAAGTAACCCAAATAAACCTTAATCATTGCGACATAGCACAGCGACTGTTCTGGCAGTAAACAACAGAATCAATGTGTGACGTCGCAATCATTGCGGAACCGTATACTGTTCCTACCGATAACAGAAACTGGGTGACAGATAGAGCGGCGATGGCTGCGGTACAAGTGATGGGCAGATTCTCCATCTAGAAAGTAGTGTCCAGTTCATGCGAAGGGTTCGTGATCACCAAAATCAAAGGGATGCACCCCCAAGGTGGACCATAGAGCAGTTCCACAAGATGCTGGATGCACTGACCGAGAAGCTTATCGGAAGGAGACCGGTCGTCATCGGAGGGGACTGCAATGCTTGGGCTGTGGAGTGGGGCAACAGATGAACAAACGCTGGAGGGTGCCGCCTGTTAGAAGCTCTGGCAAATTTGGAAGTAACACTATCGAGCGTAAGTAACGTCAGCACCTCTCGCGAGGACTCCGTCATCGATGTTACCTTCTGTAGTCCGTCGCTGATGACTAATATGAACTGGAGAGTGTGTGAGGGGTATACCCATAGCGACCATCTGACGATCCGGTACAGCATCGGCCAATGAAATTCTAGTAACGCAGAGAGCACGCAAGTTTCGAACGAACGGCTCGTGGCAATGGCAAGAGGGCTTAAGGTGAAGAAAGGCACCCGGATTGGACGGATTCCCTAAAGTGGCTTCAAAGTGGCAATTCAGGCGTTTCCGGACATGTTCAGGGATGTGCTGCAGAAATGTCTAGAGGACGGCCATTTCCCGAACAAGTGGAAAATACAGAAGCTAGTGTTGCTGGCAAAGCCAGGAAAGCCTCCTATGGATCCTGGATCGTATAGGCCAATAATCCAGCTGGATACGCTCAAAAAACTCCTGGAGAGGATAATCCTCAACAGGTTGGTGAAATCTACGGAAAGTGAACACGGTCTATGAAAGATGCAATTCGATCTCCGGAAAGGGAAGTCTACAGTAAATGCCATTTGAAAAGTGGTCGCCGAAAAGTCGTCCAAACAGAAGCGGAGAGGTGATCGATATTCCGCCGTTGTACAGGGTCCGGCAATTGAAGTGCGACATTGAAAAAAAGAGATAAATTGATCAAAACAAAAACATTTTATTTCAAATTCATTCAGTTAGTTTTAGTTCCTTGATTATAGAGATTTTCAGCCCTGGGCTGGTTCATCTCCCATCGTAGTCACTCAAATACCTTCCGGGGGTGAGATTCGAACTCGTGACTTTGGCGTGAGAGGTATGGATGTTAACCATTACGCCGGGGTCGCCCCCACTAATTCATTCAACTTCACTTGAAAACAAATCACTTTTTGAAAATTCACTGGTTTTTTTTTCAAGTGAAGTTTAACCACTCGCCGTAATTTAACCACTCGCCGCAAATGAACGAAAAATACATCGTACGAAGCCCACGTTGAGAAACTCCGCCAATGCAGTGTTACTACGTCGAGGATTTCTTATAAGGCGCCTCTCGACGATCTTTACCATAGCAGGTGTCACCACAGTAGCTAGACGTCCACCACCATACCATTTTTGAGCACATCTGGCTTCCAGATATCTTTTGACTGTATGGGGTACAAAACTTTTGCACACATGTAAATCGGACATCTCACGTTCTTCTGCGATTTTTCAGTTCGGAAATCCGAGAGATCCGTTTTTTCGGATAACACGCGACTACAAAAGTAACAAATACATCCACTGACAGCCAAGACACAATGTTAACAAAGCGACGAAGGCTCGTCCAATACAGTTTAGTGTGCAACGTAATAATGATTGTTGAAGTAATGTAGTAGTTCAATTGCCAGACCCTGTAAAAATCGCCGTTGAGAACGCCTTCAATAGCGCCATCTCGGAGGCTAATGCCGAGTCGCTGCATAGAATGAGAATCCCGAATTACCTGTGCAGAATTCTGAAGAGTTACTTACAGAACCGGATGCTGATCTACGAGGTCCAGCCTAGGTCGCTGCGCTGGGAACCAAGAAAAACTGGGCGGTGTTGCGAGTCATGAGTGCGTACAGAATGATATCATCGGACCGATAACCCAGTTGGCATCACTCTGGCAGAGGGCAGTGAGGGTTATCAGTGAAGAAATATCAGAGGAGTTCGGAAGCTGGTGAGAGTGGAGTCGATGATCAAATGGCAGCAAGAATGGGACACGGAGGAGAACGGTCGATGAATGCACCAGTTCATAACGGATCTGTCGATCTGGATGAACACGAAGCATGGAGAGATAAAATTCTACCTTACGCAGTTTCTGTCTAGTCATGGTTACTTCAGGCAATACTTGCATCGATTCGGACACGCAATTCGGAGTGCGCAGATGCCCAAGAGACACCAGAGCACGTGGTTTTTGGCTGCCTTCGATTTGGATCCTTGCGAAGCGAGATGCTTGCCATCAGCGGGACAGATACCA
Source organism: Aedes koreicus (assembly GCA_024533555.2). Classification (NCBI taxonomy): domain Eukaryota; kingdom Metazoa; phylum Arthropoda; class Insecta; order Diptera; family Culicidae; genus Aedes; species Aedes koreicus. The sequence continues at coordinate 127,899 of JAHHFK020000586.1, forward strand.
GCCCAGTTAATGTCATCTATAGAATGTGTCGTGGTGAAAGTACCTGAAATGCGATTAACGAAGCCATTACCCAAATCAAGCCGAGTGGTTGCGTGGAGTAGCGGGTTGTCAGTCTCGGGGGATGCTCCAACGTCGGGGAACTTTCCGTCGTTGTATGCGCAGTCGGGAACTACTCGAGTCAATTGTGTCAGTATGTGGGAGCTAAATGGCGCACCGTCGATCGGTTTTGGGAGAATTCCCACTGCCGGGGAGCCCCTCGTCGGAGTAGAGTGATCTACTCTAGTCGATTGCGTAGAGGGTGGGAGCTGAATGGCGCAGGAAATGGGATCTAAATGGCCAACCAAGGTAGGTGGGAGTTAAATGGCTACCACAAGGAGCTAAATGGCTCCATACTGGATGGACTCCGCCTTCTCCGACTGTTTGTGCATCGGACGCAGTGCCCTAGCTATCGTCGATCTATGCGCTCTCTGAATATTGCTAGCACCGCCCTAAAGGCCCTGTGGAAGGTTTCATTGAAAAGTAGGGTAAGCTGGTTCCAACCTTTGGCTCCACGCCGGTGAATCCTGACCACCCGATGGAGCACCTGGTTAACAAGGTTTCGAAGGAGTTGTTTGGCTTCCTTTAGCAGGAACACTCTGTCACTGAATCCGACGGTCTGCTTCAAAAAGCCGAGAGCTACATACGGCCGATGCGATGAATAATAGAATGGGAGCACACCTGTCTCCCCGCAGGTTGTGAGCCCGGAAGCAGATGGAAGAAAGCCGGAGGTGATATGAATGGCAGTATTGTATACTAGTGCTTGTTGTTCCAACAGCAACGATCTGACGAGGCAGGTTAACTCGATTCCATGCTGTTGATAATGGCAGCAGCGAGTTGTATCCTTGTTGACCCGTTACAATTCAGGTATCGTCCAGCGATAGTTCAAAGAAGGTTTAAGCCTGTGTGAGTGTTTGTCTTTGCATCGTATAAATGTTGGCGGAACGATAGAGCGCGGTCGAGTCGATACCAAGAACCGTAACCGATGAGCGCTGCGCATCCAAGCGCGTGGCTGGTGTAGACAGCGACCAATTTGGGTGAGGGCACTCTTCGCCTACCGGTTGAATCCCATGATAATAATGAATAGATTACAAAACACAAACTTGGTTCTATATTAAAAAAAGTTAGAGGTGGGTTATATCAGGGATATAACAGCGAGGATCACATAGGACCGCGTTGGTGAAATAATGGTATCATCTTATTTATACACATCATAACACATATAGTTGGTTAATATTAAAATGTTTTTATTATTTTGCTTGACCCGTCCTTTCTTATGAAATTCGGCTCAGTTTAATGAAAAAAAAATTCAGTTCGGGTTTGATGAAAAATCTGCCGAATTCACCACTCTTAACTGAATGCCTCAAACAATCCAAAATGTACTAGTTTTGATAACATGAAAAGGTTGTACATTGTTGTAGGTTGTAGATTGTACATGTAACATTTCACTTAATCACTAATTCTTTTATTGGAAAATTAAATTGGTCGTTCTGAAAAGGATGATGGTTATGATACGCCTAAGAAATTAATTTCTATTTTCGGTTTATTTGGCCAGCATGACACCATACTGTGCTGTTTTCAATCCAGATAGTAGTTTATTAAACTCCTCGCCGCTGTGAATGGCCGACGACAAGATAGTTGGGATGATTGCCATAGGTCGAGCGGGGAAACTTGAAAAACTAAGTTCTAAGATGAGGAAGCGCAGGCGATAAATAAGGAGCCAGACGCGTGATTGCAAGAAAACGGAAAAACGGATGAGTTAAACTGAGATAAAGATAACCGAGAAAAATTCTTCGTAGAGCGAAAAACACAACCGTCGATCAATCGAACTTGAATATCCCAAATCATTTTGGTTCAAATCGTGTGCCTTATACTGGTGTTGATAGCATCCACGAAAATGCAGTACGAAGCAAAATTCAAAAGAGGGGACAGGTTTCAGTTATAAAATCAGGCACCGGCAACAAAGCAAAATAATTTTACAGCTGAGGGGTGTGGCTAGTGCTGTATTTAACATGGAATTAAACTAAATGAAATAAAAAAAAAAAACAATTTGTTACAAGCTTTTGAGGACCCGGAGAGGGAAAACTATATTTTCAACCTGATCATGTGTAGATTTGTATGGGAGCAAAAGTAGGTCATCTTTAAGTGATAAATTGAACTACTTATACTAATATTATCTAATTGAAATTTTAATGCAAAATATTAGTAGGTTTTCTTGATCAAATGGTGTATAGATGAAGTCATTTTGTTAAGTCAAAGGAGCGTTATTAGCGTTCAAAAACCTTTCACTTTTGCGTAACGCTCTCATTTTCCAAAATTTTGAAATGACACTCGGTATAGAAAAGAGAAACGTAGTCCTACGTTAAAAAATAATTACTCAAGTTTTTCCTTATGCTTAGATCGTTCTCGCCTTTGACCTTTAATAAAACTTCTGCACGTAGATCCTTGAAAGATTCTTTATAAAAGGAAACATTCTCGAAGACAGACGGCTTCACACGAAAATTTCACAGAATGCATTTGCCATCTTGACGGATAAAATGTGCTACAGCCGCATCCGAAGAACTCGACGCAGATTCTCCTTTTTTTTGACGTAGGACTACGTCTGTGTTTTCAATACTGGGGTACACGTTCAAATTGCGAAAATTTGGAGCGTCACGGAAAATATATAGGTTTTGAACGTTAATAACTAAGTCATTCCACGATTGATTTCCAAAATGTTTGCACCAATTTATCGGAACATTTTCTACGCTTTGATTTAAATATTTCAAACTATTGCAACTAATAAAATTAACGCAAATATGATGTGATGTCTTATAATATCGATTTTTCATAGTAAATTTACCAAATACACAGTACTTTTCGCGCACAGATTTCATATTTAAGTAACGAACGTCTCCTAGGCAGCCATGAATGTTATATAACGGGTACACCTTCGCATTTTAATTTAGTTTTCCGGCGGTCGTGGAGCTGTGCAGAGTAGGATCTGCAGTTGGACGAGCAGTCGCTGCCCAGAGAGGCGTTGGTGTAGTTGGCTGTTGTTGCCGATGCTCCCGTCAACTTCGCTGCGAGAAAGATGGCTGCTGAAGCCTACTAGTTGGCGGGAAAAAGCCGCCCGTGACAACGAGACAAGAATCAATCATCCCACGTCACCTGCAGATGGCCACCCGCAATGAAGAGGAGATGAACCAAGAAAGCAAGTCCAAGTTCAATCGCGAACTGTTTCTCCTCCGTCAACTAAATCCGTCCTTTTCAGGACGACCAAATCAATTTTCCAATTAAAGAGTTTATTTGGTTAACATTTTCTCTTGGGTTGTTTGAAATTTCCATTACCGCGCCCGGCTGAACATGGCATTGCTTTAAACGCCGCGTCCCGGAGTAAATAGCAAAGCGCGTTGAACAACCAATGAACCAACAGATCCATAACTATCTTCTACGCGTTAGAGATAGTGGCCCTCTCAACCATCGTAGAAAATACAACCGGGGCCGTATCATAATTAAGAGCCAACAAATGCTTTCTAGAGAGTGTACTATAGAATTGTCTTGGCCCTTTTCAGGACTGACTTAAATCAATTAGCGGATGGCCCTGACGTGTATGGGAATTAGATTGCTGCGTAGTCCTACGTCACCTTTGCGCACAACCCCATTGGGCTGTACCTTGTAGTTTTTCAAAATAATTTTCAAATTTCGGGTGAATTGAGTGCAACAGTGCCTTTTCCCTCTTCCGTTTTCGCTGTTGCAAGTATCGCATATTACAACTGCCTTACACTCAACAATGTTCTCTGTGTCTGGACTGAATGCTGATATATTTTGCCTGAATTATAAATGCTCAAACCCACATGATTTTTCGTTCCATCCTCTTATTTTTATTTTACCCATACCTATTCGTAACAGTAAGTTTGCTTAAAAACACATTCGACTGGATATCGTTAAGCGACCATGGAGCGAAGCAGATGCCGTTATCACTGATGCTACTAAGCACTGGAACATTTCTCAATAAATGACATTGACTACTCTGTCAATATACCTGATCCCTGAACTCCAACCAAATCGCACAAGAACATCACCCATTTATTCACTTGCCTAACTAACCTCATCACCGTAATTCTCTAAAGTCTTCCAATCCTGCACTCCAAATTAAATTGAAATTAATATTATTTCATTAAATTATCGTTTTGTAAACCACCGAGCACAGTGACGTGACCGCACAAATGGAGAAAATCATCCAAACTTCAACCATCACCAAACATAAATTCGCCGTTTGCCAGTGTTTTGACTGTCTCGCGGTCTTCATCATCACCACCCCCACTTTCATCCTAAACATGTCCTTCGGTATTCTGCTCTGAAAACCAGGAGCATTCGAACATTTATTCGCATTGCCTTCATCAGCACCCCCAGCGCACCACCAGATGGTATTTTCCATTAATAAACAATTAAATTCACGCGCCAGCTGAACTCCCACAAACTCGGTGGTTGGATAGAAGGGCAAAATTTAATTTATTCCGGGAAAAATTCAACCGGATAAATTTTTCAAATCTCAAAATTTCGTATGGGTATGTGCTATTGTTGCACTTGTAGACTTTTAGGAGGACAATTGAGTGAGAGTGGCTAAGACCATGCGGGTCTGGGTTCGATTCCCGTTTTCAGCCCGGTCTAGGAATTACTCGGGTGGGAAAAGTTCACTCTGTACTTGCCACGTAATGATACTAATGCAAAAACGGTACAGTACTTAATTGATAACTGTGGAAGTTGAGAGCCAGCGTTTGGCTTATTGCGATAAGTAACTAGCATGAAGTATACAAGCGTTTTTCTTTTTCTTGACCGGTAGGACGAAAACAAGCAAAAACTCAGCATACGGTCTTTAAATAAACATTTCCGCAGACAATGAGGATTGATAAGTAGTTAGAGCAACCTGCAACCATTGATACATTCCGAAAAATGTATGCAAATGATTAGGCAACCACATCATATCTATTAACAGTCAGGTGAACACGATAGGTAAAGTCATACACAAAGTATGATAGTATGTGGATACCACTCAGCTAATCGCATACCTAAAACAAACTCTAATGTAAAATGCGTTGTGTAACTTACATCTACAACCAGAAAATCAATAATTATGGAAGTAAATCATAAACATTGGTGCAGCTTTATTGATGGCGCCGGTGCACATTGGCACAATTCTGAAAAAAGACGGTCAAAAACATTTTCACCCTTTTGTCATCATTTTATCGACTAGGTGTCTTCAGAAAAGTTGCTTAAAATTTTATTCCGCATCTTTTGAAAAAACACGCCTAACTTTTCATAAGGGCTTAACTAAACTTTCAAATTCTAACTTTTTTCAGCTACGAGATAACGGGTTATTGTCTTGGACAAAGTTGTAGGGCAAGTAATTTTAAGAAAAGTTGCTAAAAACACTAAGTTTCTAGAGCCTAACGTTAAAAAGATTTAATTGGTTTTCTTTCAGCACTACCTTAAAACCGGTTTTTTGACGTAGACTACGTCTTACGGCAAGGGTAGGGTGTCAAATGAAAATCTAAAATATTGCGACCGTCACGAAAAACCGTACGTTTTGTACGCGAATAACTCAAATAATCCACGATAGATTTACATGATTTCTTCCTCAATCGGTCGAAAATTTTACCGCGCTCCAATTCAATTGTCAAACATTATTCTCAAACAATAGTAAACTATTGAAAATAACGCAAATATAAGGTGATGTCTTATAATGTCATTTTGCAGAGTAAATTTACCAAATTTCCTATCACAGTTTTCAAATCGAAGCAAGGAACGTCTTGCATCATCTTCTTCTTCTTTGTATTAGAGAGGGACTTTAACCAATCATGTCATTCGTCTCTCCATGTACGTCTCGCATGCAGCTGAGAACGGTATAAAACGCACACTTAGGAGAAAATTGCCTCATTCGTTTGGCAGCATTGAAGCTGTGCGGAGCTGGTCGCTGGTAGCTGCTAGCTCGTTGCAGGTAGCTGGTCGCAGCTGCTTCATTCGTTCGGAAGCGGAGCTGGTCGCAGATGATGGTCGCGTAGCAGCTGGTGGTGGTAAGTACCAAGGCTCTCCCAAACAGCGATCGTCGCGATGAGGGTAAAATGGCGGATTATGTGGGCGCACAATCGCCTCGGTTTGTGCAAGCCGCCATCTTACCGCACTATGGCGATTGTTTCGCTGCGACTTCGAAAACGCTGCTGTTTGGAGGAAAGCGTCCTTGGGGGCGAGCAGCAGTGGGTGGAATTAATCTGTCCTTTTGTGGACAACAAATTAAAATAAATGAGTTGTTTATTAACGAACTAATCTTAAATTTAGTTCGGTGCTCGATGGAGGGCGAGCCGTCGGTAAACATTTTACCCAGCTGGTTGGCGCAATCCGTAAATTGATAATCTGTCCTTTTGAGGACAACCAATTTCATTAAAAGAGTTGTTTATACAAGAATTAAACTTTTATTTCGTTTGGTTTGTGCGCCTAATATCATGGTGCCGATTCATTCGCCGCAACTGCAAAAACGCCTCCATGGAGGGCGAGCCGTCGGGAAAATTTTACCCAGCTGGTTGGCGCAACCCACTAATAAATAATCTGTCCTTTTGAGGACCACATTCGTCGTGCATTTCGACAGCCGTATCCTTTTCTTGGTCTGCATTTGTACCAAACATGCGCAGATACTCATCGACTGTTTGCTCGAGGTTGAACTCGCAATCGTATTCTTTCCGCTTCTGTAGAAGTACGCTTTCATACTGTTCGTACAACTGCAGGAACTTCTGGCAATCAAGTATGTCGCACATCTCGCTACGAAACGGAACAAACAGCAGCACCATCTCGCGCTTGTAGTCGATGAGCTCGTTCATTGAGTACGACCGCCAACGCAATACGTGCGCAGTGTTACGACGACTGTACGTGTTTGACGTTTTCTGTACTTTCGCGTAACACGCTGCAAAATCTGCAAGACATACATCCTCTAGCCCTTCGCGTGCTTCGTACTTCTGGATTATATTGGATGTCCAGATATCGGTGGAATCATCCGAAACACCTTCTACATCCATCTGCTGCACACGCTTTCTCGTCTTCGTTCTCTCGTGTAGCCACAAAGTGGGAATGAACTCGACCTTTCTGCTGGCTTCAGACATTGGCTGGCGAAGAAGGTACCAGGCAGCCTCCTGAGCAGACATTTCTACTGAATTGAGCATCTTGATGCTCAAATGGCAACTTTGCTCACCTCGTTTGTAGCACGTGAAAGTGTGCTTGTGTACCTGATTTCCATAGCTGTCTGGCAGGGCAAGAACGGGTTTATGACCAGGATGTATGTGTTTATTTTATATTTATAAGTTTAATTATTTATACATCATCCGAAACGACTATGTACCGATGCCGAGTGGGCACGTGTTTATCGGGTTAAACTGAAAGTAGCCAGAGGTAATGCGTTTCCAACTAACTGGTTGAGACGCTGGAGAAGGGCCTTCAACTCGAAGCCGTATCACCATTTATCCTTTTTAAAGAGTGTACAATATAATGTTCGAATATACAGCTGATCTAACGATCTATTAGAACCACACCCACACTATTTGGATCAGATTACGCCTTACGACTAGGGTAGGGGTGAAATGAAAATATGAAAATAACTGAAACAAATTTTTTTCCATAGATTCTCGAAATGTTTGCTTCAATCAGTTGAAGTTTTTCGCGACTGCCAACTAACAAAAATATCATTAATTATTGACATTGAATTTCCAAACAGACCCTGAACAATCCATAACGCGATAAAGATAATGGTCTTCAGCTGGTAGATCATATCAACACCATCACTACAGCCAGCACAACCGTTGCCCTTTCATCATACCAACATTCAAACCAAACGGCCATTTCAGGGTCGCCAAATAATTTCTAAGAAGCGAATCATTGAATGTTCGGTTAACATTACCGAATACTGTAAAATTTTACAGTATTCGGTAATTTTTTACCGAACTTTCAACAGCTGAACGTTGGTTTTAATCCGATTCCATACGAAACGGATTTCGGTAAAAATTTGAATCAAGTTCCGGAATTTTTTTACCGGAATACTGTAAAATTTTCGAAAGAAGTGTTAAAATTGGTTAAAAATTAAATTTAAAATTTTTTTGTTTTTTTCCACTACGAAACCGGTGGAGCGAAACTAATCCAACGATTTAACGTAGTCTACGTCAACCGGTCGTGAGTTATACACAATCCCACTGATTTTTTTTAGATAATTAGTACTTTGTTCAAATTTGACGATTTCAATATGTTCTAAGAAATTGTAGGAATTATTAAAATACACATTTTTGCTGAACGCTCCAATGCTCTCTGGTGACCACATTTTGATATATGGTGATTCAAGTGTCTGTGTGACGTCATAATCAACCGTCTTAAAAGGGGAGTCTTATACAGACTGTATTTGAAAGATTATTTTATGAACTAGTATTCCTGAAATTTTCAGCGTTGGATACTGAAGGGTACCTAGTAAAACCTCAGTTTGAAACAGTACAGGTTATAAGGCAATTTATGTGTCACATGTGACGTAATGTTCAACAAACTAAAACAAATATTTATGCGGGTCCTGGCGGCGTCTCAAACCGATTGTATTTGTAAGATTATCTTATGAACTAGTAATCCTGAAATTTTCAGCTTCGGATACCAAAGGGTACCTGGTTAATTCTTAATACAAAATAGTTTAGTAGAAGAAGAAAAATATGCTGAGAAGTGTAATAAAATTATCTATTTGACAAACGGGCGTTATAGAATCCATTTTAATTAACTGTTGACAAATGTATCAATCGTACAAACTCACATCACTTCTGTACGTATTTGTAGCCATCTTGTTAAAAAGTAAAACGTACTAGTTTGTTAGTCTTTCTTCAGAAATATTTTATTTTTTAACCAACCTTGAAATCTTACGAGCTCGATGTTCACGATAACGTCAAATATCCTTATTACGGCATTCTTGTGGCTCTTCGGACCAACTTCTGAACAACTCTTCGACGCTTGTGTTAAAATGGATTAAAATTAAAATTAAAATGGATTCTATAACGCCCGTTTGTCAAATAGATAATATTACACTTCTCAGCATATTTTTCTTCTTCTACTAAACTATTTTGTATTAAGAATTAACCAGGTACCCTTTGGTACCCAACGCTGAAAATTTCAGGATTACTAGTTCATAAGATAATCTTACAAATACAATCGATTTGAGACGCCGCCAGGACCCGCATAAATATTTATTTTTTAGTTTGTTGAACATTACGTCACATGTGACACATAAATTGCCTTATAACCTGTACTATTTCAAACTGAGGTTTTACTAGGTACCTTTCAGTACCCAACGCTGAAAATTTCAGGAATACTAGTTTATAAAATAATCTTTCAAATACAGTCTGTTTAAGATCCCGTCAGGACCCGCCCTCCCCTTTTAAGACGGTTGATTATGACGTCACACAGACACTTGAATCACCATATATCAAAATGTGGTCACCAGAGAGCATTGGAGTGTTCAGCAAAAATGTGTATTTTAATAATTCCTACAATTTCTTAGAACATATTGAAATCGTCAAATTTGAACAAAGTACTAATTATCTCAAAAAAAAAAACGGTTTTAAGGTAGTGCTGAAAGAAAACCAATTATATCTCTTTAACGTTAGGCTCTAGAAACTTAGTGTCTTTAGCAACTTTTCTTAAAATTACTTGCCCTACAACTTTGTCCAAGACAATAACCCGTTATCTCGTAGCTGAAAAAAGTTAGAATTTGAAAGTGTAGTTAAGCCCTTATGAAAAGTTAGGCGTGTTTTTTTTTTCAAAAGATGTGGAATAAAATTTTGAGCAACTCTTCTGAAGACACCTAGTCGATAAAATGATGACAAAAGGGTGAAAATGTTTTTGACCGTCTTTTTTCAGAATTGTGCCAATGTGCGTTGGAAACTATCACACACAACTTCACAAAAAGAGTTAATTAGGAGCGGGTGCATTCTAAAGACACATGATTACAATAAAACAGATTTTCGAATGTATCGCCAACCAGCAAGGGTTGGAACAATAATGTTGCGTTAATGGAAATCATGAATTCCTTATTCTCCTTCTTCATTTTCTTCTTCTTCTTCGTGATAGTGTCAGTGGTGAAGTGATAAGCTTAATGAACAAAAACGCCAGAAGTGTGTGAGAGAGAGAGAGAGAGAGAGAAAGAGAGAGAGAGAGAGAGAGAGAGAGAGAGAGAGAGTGAGAGAGAGAGAGAGACTTTCCCACTGCAATGAAAACTGCATGTGCAGTTACTCGATATTTTTCGATGTTTGTTTGTCATTGATCTCGTGTTAACCACAAGAATTGTCATTATTTTGAGGCTATCGGATGTTATCGCTACTCGTGATAAAGCAAGGGTTGGTAAATGACGGCACAAGGCGTACCAAAGGTACTTCGGGTACCTGCAGGTATAAAATAGATCCTGCTGCGATCCTTAGCCTCTTGACTAGTAGCTTCTATCCCTACCTCCCCGTGGTGTCGACTGCGGTATAAGTAACCAAAAGAAAGATTGGGTAACCAACCCCAGTGGAACCTTGGTCATATGCTGACAGGAAAGAAGAGCTGCCCTCTTCAAAGGGTGCAGTCTATCTGAGCGTCTGTTCTCCATGTCAGGGGTGGCTCAAAACAGCGTCTATTGGCCATGTTAGGAGCGGCTGATCATCTTTCTCGTGCCAGCGTGGGACTCTAAACAATGCTGTGCGCGATGGTCCACCGGCGAGACAGGGGGTTGGGGAAGGTCCAACAAGGCCCTTAAAAAATCAATGTTACAAATAATACAGAAGTTAATACCAGCGGGTGGATAGTCATGAAGAAAACGAATTTTTTTTTGGCTCAGAAAGTACTAGCACACCGGTCCCAAGCTCGGTCCCAAGCTTAATGATTCGCCCCTAAGACCATAACTCACACCAATACACTCTCAAATATTCTGTCAAAATAACATAGCGAATCAAAACAAAAACGAAGATACTTGTACGTATTTTTGTACGGGCTGGTTCTACATTTTTGTCCGGCTATCGTCAACGCCGGATTGAGGGTAACTGTGTGGCTTGTTCATGCGACGGATCATCAGACTCGGGCACCACGCAAAGGCCCGCCTTTCGCAGGTAGTAAAACGGAGGTGAGTGAAGTCGCTAGTTTTTTCAAGCGAATTTCCCTACGGTCGCCAATCATCCGTCGAAGTAGGTCCTTCTCCAACCTCTGTGGACCTATTTTCCGAGAGCCCGGATCTTGCGCGTGCGTCGCCAAAAGCGTACCGCAGTCCGGATTTCATCCAAAGAGGGATCGGGTTTCATTCCATCTCGGGCGGTCATAGCGGAAGCAGAGTACGCGAAGCCGTGCGACGGTACGTTTGCCCTTTATCTCTGCGGAGCGAATCTCCCGGGATAGCACGACAACCCGTCGTCGCTTGGCTCTCGAGACCAAACCGGATGTCTTCCGTCCAGCCGCCACTCTCTCCGCACCTTTAATTCAGCCATACTGCGCCCGAGTCACCTTCGTTGCCCGCCATACTACGGCACGTCTCGCCGCCATAGCCACAGGCTTCAGCGCTTTGTCTGGTAGGGCGTTCCTAATCGCCATCTTCGAGTCGTCGAGCTCTCATCCAACACCATCTTTGAGTCGTCGAGCCGTCATCCATCGCCATCTTTGAGTCGTCGAGCCCTCATCCAACGCCGTCATCGAGTCGTCGAGTTATCAAAAATCCTGCGCAGGTATGTGAGCATGTTTGTTTCTTGGCCATGAGTTGCTCTTTTACGTAGGTACATTAAACAGGAAGCCCAACACGAATGAATGCTAAAAATATAAATTAATTAGAGAACTTGAAAACCCTTTGTGCCATTTTAAATGCCGCTCCTTGAATAAAACTCACATATTACATTACGTTTGTTTTTTTCCGTTTCGCTCATTTGGGAAAGCACACGCTTCTTTTTGCTATCCGGTTCTATTGATCGTTTCGTGGCTGAGTCAGAGAGTTCCTGTCCTAGTAAATTAATGCGTCTCCTGTTGTTTAATCTAAGAAGTTGGCGTTTCCAAGAATTATGTTTTGCTGTTAGTAACCAATGACCGTTCAAGAGGTTCCCTGAGAAACGGTCTCATAAATCGGGCAAAATTATAAACACGACCAGTGGTCTCCCGTAACTGGGAATGGCGCTTAAGCCACTGCGTTTAGACAGAAACCCTCTTTACATAGTTGTTGAACGGTTACAATACGGACCGGAATAATCGGCAAAGACTAGGCAACGAATTCTGCGTACGATCTACGGTGGAGCGCAGATGGAAGACGGAACTTGGAGGAGGCGAATTGTGCATATCATTAAAATCAGTCGATTACGATGGGCTGGGCATGTCGTAAGAATGTCGGACGACAGCCCAATTAAAATGATTCTCGAAAAAGAACCGACGGTTACAAGAAGAAGAGGCGCACAGCGAGCAAGGTGGATCGATCAAGTAAAAGGCGACCGGCGGACCCTCCGCAGACAGCGAGGCTGGTGAGGTACAGCCAAGGACCGAATACAATGGAGACAACTTCTGTGTACAGCAGAGGCCACACGGGCCTTGGTCTTATTGGTAAGGTAAGTAGGATAAAGCATCCGCTCCCACATTAAATTTTCCTTTGACATATTCTACGGCAAATTCAAATTCCATCAATTCTAGACGAATTTTTGTTAACTTTGAAGTAGGATTTTTCATACCAAAAAGATACACAAGCGGTCTGTGATCAGTACGGATTTCACGGAACGAGCAAGCAGGTCTTACTCGGGAAATGGCTCGTATTGAATAGGCACGACAAACAAATATTTTCACATCATTTTCCAATTGCACCCAAAAGGCAGCACAATGGCTTCGCAAACAGACGGCAAAATTCGGATTACACCTTGGAACGCTGCATCAAAGAAAGCATCTTCGAATCCCTGAACACGAAGGAAAGCTACAGCAAACAGTTCTGACAACAACAAAATTCTTGAAATGAAGAATCTCCACTACCACAGCTTCCATCATCTTTCCATGTATGCATCCAAAACCACAAGCGGGGCAGCACTGGCTGTGTACGACCACACAGAACAGCAAGTTTCGACCCAAAAGATCAACCCCAAATATACCATCACCAACGCTGAGCTACTTGGAGTTTTCTCGGTCATCGAAGTCGTAAACCAAAGGAACTATAATGTTTTGAAATGGAAATATCTTTTCATCAACATGAGACCCTGGGAGTGGACAGCATTTTTTGCTAGAACCAAAGATAGGAAGAGAAAATATATTTGAGTAAAATTGAAAAGAATCAGTTGAAATTGAGCTGAAGGCTATTTTAAAGGCGATATCTTTTACCAAGCTACCCCAGGGCGGGGTAGGCATGGTAAGGATACCTACCTCCCCTCATTGACTGGCAAAAGAGTGCGCGCTTGATCGTGCTCATACTTACGCTCCCGTTTCATTTTACTCAATTTTTGATTACAATTGTATACTATCTCTTTTTCTCGAACGGAAATGTTACTCAATTTTCGTAAAAAGTGGATCTACTCATAAATTGAGTAGATCCCCTTTTAACGATAATTGGGTAACATTTCCGTGAGAGAAAAAGAGATAGTATACAATTGTAATCAAAAATTGAGTAAAATGAAACGGGCGTGTATACCACCAGTGGCACAGAACAGTTCTAGCGATGTGAAAATTTCTCTTTACACTTCATAAAGGCTACATATGACAGAAATCACTGTATTGTGATTTAAAGCCTGATTCATAGTAAATTTGTACGTATTTAAATGATCATAACTCAAGAAGTAAACAACAGACACGGTTGATCAAAACGTCAAACAAAAGGGTATTTATTCAGCTTTCAAACGATATATTTTTCATCGTTTCGAACAAACTGTCGCTTTTTACTAGTGATCGATGCCATCATGATCTGCACAGTCGCTGGTGACACTGTGATCTTATTTCACTTTAAACGCATTTGTTGTGCATTTTTCACTTCTTTACCGCATCCTCGAAGTTTTCGCTGGACAATTGCCCAATATTTTTCGATCGGTCTGAGCTCAGGGCAATTCGGAGGATTAATGTCTTTGGCGAAGAAATTAACACTGTTTGCAGCATACCATTCTAGTACCTCCTTAGAGGAGTGGCAGCTGGTTAGATGCGGCCAAAACATAACATTGATCTTGTGTTGCCGAATGAAGATGCAACTGCACAACTGCAGATTCCTTGCCAAATCATTAGTTTCCAAGCAAACTGATCAGAAAAACCAAATTTATACCTGGAAGGGACAACCCCACGACCAGTAGCCAGGTTAAATTTTCGTCCGGCGATTTGTTTATAATCCATTTTAACATATTTTTCGTCATCCATTAAAATACAGCCATCAAATTTCGTCAAAAATCGTTCGTAATCGTGCTCGCTTTTTGGCCACTAAATTTTGTTTCAGGGAGCGATTCGGATGTTTACTGGCACAAAAAGACTTATATCCTTCTCTTGAAAGGATGTTACGCACGGTGGAAAAGTTGGAATCGTATTTCTTTGCCAAATCACGTATGGAGACACCTGGGTTGCCTTTCACGTACCTCAATACCTTTCTCCTCAGCTCTTTGTCCCTAGTGCCACTTTTATGATAGGTGCTCTATCCACACTCAGAGTATCGTTGTAACGTTTGATTACGAGACACACCGTTGACTTTGGGAATTTTAACACTTTTGCTATTTTTGAGGCAGACCACGAAGGATTCGCTAGATGTTTGTGCACAATTAATTTTCTTTTCTCAAGTTCTATGATCCTTTATTTTGAGATGCATCGATCAATCGAGAAAAACTTTTCACCCATTTCTCCGTCAATGAAACATCAACAAATGCCTGTCAAACGTTTTTTATTCCAACCACCAGGGACGCGGTGGTGCATTAACTTTGAATCGAGTTTTAGTTCACAGTGCATTGGAATACAGGGTGCAGATCTTGTTAGAAGCATGTCGTACACACTTAGAATTATATGCCGAGTCTCGGCTTTCTGAAACCGAGATCCGCACAGCCGACCTCTAGGTTTCGATCTCGGCTTTTTTATGCTAACCGATAATCTCGGTTTAGGTCAAACTGAAAACTCATATTGTTAACTGGGAATCTTGGCATGAGCAAACTGATACATCGGTTTAAATTCGAAACAAACAGAAATGAGGTTAACCGAGATTTCGTTCAAAATGTGTGTAAATATTCGAAATTTTGAATTAGATTTTCATCGAAATATTGAATATTTCATGCCTATAGGCAATACCCTACAAAGATGGTGTTTGCGTCAAATCCGGCTGGTACAAGAAGACGTGAAGTACAGCGAGCTAGATGGGTGGATCAGGTAAATCAAGACTTGAAAAGCGTGGGGCGCAACTGAGGATGGAGAGAAGCAGCCATGAACCGGGTGAATTGGTGTAGAATTGTTGACGAAGTTTTGTCAATTGATGTAGTGCCAATAAATGTATGTTTTTTCACCGTTCAACAAACAACATACGATTTACTCCACTTGCGAATGAAAGCAATATGGCGTATGGCGGTTGACACATAAAAAGCCGAGCCTCGGCTTACAACACTGCTAAACCGATATTTCGGTATGATAGGCAGCTGAGGTCAGTTGAAGTTTGGTTAACTTTTGTGCTCGGCTCCTAGTATTGCCGAGAATCGGTTTAATAATGATGTTACCTGATATTTCAGTTTCAAGTGATGCAGAGACTCGGCATCTTCCGATTTTTTGCCGAGTTATCAGTTAAATATGAAAATGCCGAGTGAATTCAGCTAAATGTTTAACCACCGAGCCCGTGGATAACTTTTAAGTGTGTAGGTTGTTCAATCAAGTGTGTGACTTTTTAGACTTTAATATTAGTAAATGAGTATTTAAGAAAATGAATAAATCATATAAAGAACTAGAGTTACCCAAACTTTCAAACATTTCACCCCACAGGCAAAAAAGTTATAGCTACTTGCTATAACTGTTCACGTAAACAACCTTTAGGCGACATGCGAATATGATTAGATAGGTTTTGAATTAGTTTTTTGTTTTGGTAGGATGTTTCTATGGTTTATTTTATTCAGTAAGACTTAATTGTTAGATGTTTGTTTTTAAATAGGTTCAAATACTAATACAAACTGTTAGACATATTCCATAAGCTTAAAATGGGTACTTCGAAGTAAGTGTCCAACTGCTCAAACCATTTCTTTCAAATCCTTTTCACCTTAAAGTCGGTCAATAGAAATCAATACTTTGTGACAAAGCGAGCTTAAGTTGATATCAGAGGAACTCCTTGAACGCGTTACAAAAGGAAAATGGCCCACCTTCTTTTACTGGCATTTGACATTCATTGGCACCCGCCGTCCTATTCGCCTGCAAACCCCCGAACAGTGCTTGAATCATTTTCCCGATGATTTGATATTTCTAATGCCAAAAAATGTGCCTTTAATAAGAAACAATTTATCATTTTGTTCTGCCTCCGACGACCTTCCCGCAAAAGCAGCGACAGCGTGTTAGCTTCGGGTGATATATAAATAATTTAAGTTTCGTTTCCCTTGAATTGAGGGAAGCAACGCTCAAGGATGGGGGAACATCTCCGATTCAGAATGTAGCACTTGTGGCAGCAAAAATTTCACCAGAACCCTCGTCTCCGCGCTGTGCGGATGTCCTATCTGATGGAAACTATCCCTCCCCCTCGTTGTTGTTTTTCGGTGGAACACAGCAGTAGTCAAACTGCAACATCCAACGATCCGGAATGAGCTGTGAAGTTTCTCCTCGGCACGGTTTTCTTTCATCCGTTGGCTGGCGGATGTGCAGAAAAAATAGGTGGCTTTCGGGAGGGGAAATTCAGCAATTCGCAACTTTAATAGTTGAGGCGATGTCTTAGAAAAGTTTCTCCAAGAATGTCATAGACAGTTTAGAGTACTTTGGGGAGTTGTAAAGAGGATTTACGATGATTGGCCTTAACGCAAAAAAAAAAAAAAACGTGGATACGATAATCACACTTTAATACGTTATTGGCGAATAGAATTCCGTTACTTTAACGTTTTGCTTAGCACATCGTGTTCCCCAATCACCTGGCGTACAAACCGACAAGATACAAATCACTTTCAATTAATTAAACTGACCCAACTCCACCCTTGATTCGAAGATTGTCCCGCTTAGGATGATTATCACTATCATCAGCTGCAAATCGCCCGGTTCCAGCTTTATCCAGTTCCGAAAGGGATCTGCCTCCGGGGATGACGATTTAATTTTCTTCTGTCCACTCCCCGATGAAGATATCCCGAGGGGGTTAGTGATTGTGGAACCCTTTAAATCACCTTCAAGAATATTTGGTCCACTCTCCTCCGGAGATCAGACGAGGGGTGTTATAGATAGCGCCGAACATTATCGTCGTTTGCTGCTGGTCATTGTTACGGTCATTTAGGCAATGTTTAGTGGAACATTAGTCGGATTCTTCGATAACCTTGCTGCACTGGACAACCCTTTTCTCCGGATAAATCCGGGCGTTTCAAGTTTGGACTCATGCCACTCCAAACAAAGTTTTGTGGCTGATGAATGTTTTTCACTTCTTCTTCCGGATGAACGCCTATAACGTACAGTGGAGAAACTGAACCAAATGGACGGACAGGGGATGACCAACAAGGCTAATCACTCTTAAGATTTGTTTTCACCCATGTTTAGGTCACCTCACCTCACCAATATGGGAAAGACATAGTTTAAATACTCTGCTAAACGGATTGAACCGAAAGTGTTGTCGGTGAGGGATTCATGTTGGGGTACATGAATGGAACGAAAACTGGGATTATAGTTGTTACAAAAGTTGCAAGTGGAAAGAGGTTGATTCTAGCTTTGGATTTATATAATTTAATAATTCATATCCTGGCTATGCTGAAACTGGACTCATAAACAGAGTTTATGGGTATGGTAGATATAGTAGTTGCATGACAATATTTACTATTACCACTATTGCTGTTATTACTATTATTATCAATATTTTCACCCAACTACTATATCTACCACTATAAAGGTAATTATGTTAAAAATAATAATAAATGAATAAAAAAAAAAGGGGAAAAACTACAAGGAACAGCCCAATGGGATTGAACGCAGAGGTGACGTAGGACTACGCAACAACTCGAGCAATGATCACATAAGTGAATGGATCGATCCTAGTTGTTATAAGTGTTAAGTTTTATAAGGGTTTTCAGCAAGGGATTGAATTTTTTTGTTGACCATTGCTTAACAATGTATGTGTTTGAGCCAAATAAGATAATTGTTCGTTTTGTGACGAACCACGGATACTTTCGGTTTTTAATTTTACCCTCCGTACCATTTGTCGTTTCATCGCAGCTCGTATGCTGCTCAACCTATTATCTTCTGGCGAATATTCGAGACCGTTGTCATCACTTTGAGCGAATTTCAGTTCCCGTCTTGGTGGGATCATTATTGCTGCATGTGCATACATGAAGGCGATTTCCCAAAAACCACATGTGTGACGATGAGTGAATAAAAAAATCAGTGGGGTTGTGTTTTACACACGACCAGTTGACGTAGACTTCGTTAAACCGTTTGATTACTTTCGTTAGTTTCGTAGCCGAACATTGCATCGCAGGTACTGTATGTAAACCCCGCTTTATAGACTGTTCAGAGTCTGTTTGGGATTTCAAAGTCAATAATCAATGATATTTTTGATAGATGACAGTCGCGAAAATCTCCCACAGATTGAAGCAGAAATCTCGAAAATCTATCGATAATTGATAAAGCTATTAACGTTCAAACTGTTTCAGTTATTTTTAAATTTTCATTTGACTCCTACCCGCAAGGCGTAGTTTGAACAAAATAGAGAGGGTGTGGTCCTAATAGATCGTTAGACCAGCACTAGATAGTAAGTAGGTTAGAAAATTGTATTGTACACTCTTTAGAAAGCAATTGGTGGCCCTAAAAAGGGCCGTTTGGTTTAAACGATGATACGGCCTCGAGTTGAAGGCTCTTCTCCAGCGTCTCAACTAGTAGTTGGCAACGCATTACTTCTGGCTGCTTTCAGTTTCGCCCGATAACCACGAGCTCACTTGGCATCGGTAGATGGTCGTTTTGGAGGATTTCCCGTATGTTAGATCTTAATGCGCTTCCGAAATTTAAGGCTAATGGCATATATTCTCAATTTCACAGTTTCTCAAAATTTATTTCTTCCTAGAAGTAAAACTCTATCCAACGCGAATCGTTAACACAACAGAATAACTATTCATAACATTACTTATTGAAATGCGCAGAGAATTTTAATTCGGAATATCATGTTCGAAAATCAAAACGTGGTCCGTGATAGGAAATTTCTTGATACTAACCGGAACGCAACGTTCTTTAAGAATTGCCAACACCGATGAATGAATATGTACAAAAAATATATTCATCTTTTATTTTTTACATAAAAAATCGAATTACTAGCGTCCAGTGTTTCAATTTTAGCAGCCATTTGTAAATTGTACACAATGCTCAAGGAAAGCAACGAAGAGAAAACTAAAATATTTTTAGCCACCGCTGTCTGCCAACTGGTCAGAACTTGGAAAGTAATGTTTTGAAATTGGAAATATCTTCTCAACATCATGGGATCCCAGTAGTGAACAGCAGTTTCTGCTAGAACCAAAGATGTGAAAAGAAAGTATCGATAGGTCCGATAGAGCTCGGCAGGTTATGAAATTGAATAGATGTTGTTTGAAATTGTGCGTAGGGCTTTGTTTTGGCAGTATTTCAAAGCAAACACAGATACTTTTGCCAAACATCCCACAGCGGTGTAGGTCAAGGCAGGGACGGAGGAGATATTTAATTAAAAATTATAATTAAATTGGAGGGGAAAATGAAAAAATGTGGTGGGAGGTGCATTTGCAATTCAAACCTTTTCGGTCTTAAGAAGAAACACACACACACACACACACACACACAAAAAAAAAAAAAAAAAAAAACACACACACACAAACCGGGGTGCCCACCAGCTGACTACAAATACATCACCGGCTTGGACAACCGACATGCTGGGGAGAACTGTACGATGACAAACGTTCTTCTTTGATATATGACCTCTGTGACAACTTCAATATGACCGTTCTCAACAATGGAGAAGTAACACGTTTGGCTGGTCCATGAGTTGGCAGTAGATTAGACCTCACACTTAGCTCAAATTCATTATCGTTGGACTGCACGGGGAATGTGATCCAGAATCCCCACGGTAGTGATCATTTGCCCATAAACATTTCGTTTGCCACCGGGTTCAATCCGTCAAAATCTGTCAACGTCACGTATGGCCTTACCCGTCACATCGATTGGACAAAGTTCAGGACAGCAGTAGATGAAGCCGTAACGACGATAGGAGGGCTTCCACCGCTGGAGGAATATAACTTCCGCTCCAACCTGATCTTAGATAGCGCGCTTCAAGCTCAAACTCGACCAGTTCCAGGAACGTCATGTCGCAGGAAACCTCCTTCTCCATGGTGGGATCAGCAATGCACCGAGGTTTACCGCATAAAATACGGCGCGTTTAAAGTTTTCCGTAGACGTGGAACACCTGAGCACGTCGAAGTATACACCAGCGTTGCCAGGTGGATTTATACAATATCGGTATTGCTTATTCAAAAATATCGGTATTTATCGGTATAAAGTAAAATTCAGATTTTTTTCAAGTGAACTATTGTTTAATTTTGATATAAGATTACAATATATTTTGGCGATCATTTTTCTTCTATTTTCAAATTTTATATGGACAAAGTTTGACGTAAACATAAAAAATAAAATAAAAAATAAATTAGCCATTTTTTTATATTTACCATCTCGAGGTTGAATATGTATACTTTGAATAAATAAACATTTCAATATACATTTTTTAGAATACACACTTCTTAAGATGTTATTAAGATAACAAAAATCATGCATAGCGATAAGGTTTTTGAGCCAGAAATAGAATATCAATGTAGCTCAATAAGAGCATCACTTCTGCTACTATTCAATATATAACATTGAGCTTATATAGCCGATTCGTTTGTACTTCATTCAATTCTAGAATAGCGCAGTTGGTAAGCAACGTAGTTGAGGATACGAAAGTTGATAGTTCGAATCTCGCTATTTAATGGTAATAAATAAATGTTACAAAATGTTTCTGTAGATGTCTATGCATAATAATATCAAATTAAATATGCACATTATGAAATCCAAATAAAAATGTTTGTATCATATGGAAAATCAAACAAAAACCCCAACAAAGTTTTATGAAAATTTAAAAAAGTTGAACAAAAGTTCTATAAAAGACACCACAGCTTTTTTAATATGCTCAATGATGTTGAAGAAAAATATATTATTCTTAACAAACACTCGCTTAGCTCAACAAAGGTCTCTTCGACTCTCGGAATTACCCTCAAGTTCTGTAAAGCATTAAAACAGCAGTTATTCAATTATCAGCTGAACTCCATTGCTGCAAACTTGCTTCTTAAGCATATGCAATAGGCAGTGTTCAAAAGCATTTGGCGACAGCTTAATAACTTCTCCAAATTTGTGTGAATAATGCCTGAACAAAAGCTGTGATGGAAAATAGTTCAGAGATTATTCAACACGCTGCTGAATTAAATCGCCATAATGATGTTTATTGAATGAGTGATTGTTTGTTGGGTATTATGCTTAAAATTACAACCTGTCTTCATTTGTTAACGCATTTAATATCATAATTAAACTCGATAATTTTATCACAGACATACAACCATAACACATCTACTTTCAAATTAAATGCTTAAAATGGCAGGCATCCATTTACTCTTACTTGAAACTTTTTCCGTTCCTCGCTCGCCTCGCATAGCACGTGAGCAACGGAGGAAACAAAAACAGAAGCTAAAGCTAAAGCTAAAAACAAAATACAGTGACCATTCGTTCATTGCAACATGTTTACATTGCAATGAGCGAATGGCATTCGCTCATTGCAACATCTGACAACGTCCAATCGACGGTCAAAAACTCGTGAACAATAGATCGTAAATGACAGATTACTGCTTGACATTTGCATATGACAGTTAATTGCTTTTTAATTGCAAAACGTTGCAGTTAGTGGACTTGCAATGAAAAGACGTTTCAATTAACGAAATTGCAATAAGCGAATGGTCACTGTACGCACAGTGAGCGCAGTTGCAGCCGCAGAGTTTTCCATTAGATGAATGGCGAGGGCGAGGGGTAAGAAATCTAAAAAAACACGCTGATAAATCATAAACCAAATATAATGTTGAAATAACTTTCATTGAAAATCGGTATTTATCGGTATAAAAAGTTGGAAATCTGTATTTTCAGAGCCCTTGTCGGTATATCGGTATTGAGAATAAAAATCGGTATAAATACCAATAAATCGGTATACCTGGCAACGCTGGTATACACGGCTCTCGATCGCGAATTGGGGTTTCTTTTACCCTTTTAACATACACAGCATCACACAATCAATCTATCACGCAGCACTTACATTTGTCCATTACACTCAACATTCTTCCTCAACACTCATAGTTCGTTCAACATACATTTTATTTACAATATTTACAGAACGTTCAAACTATTTTACGGTACAAACACTTAACACAAAACATTCGTTTCCATTGTGGCTCTGCTCTCATCCATCCATCTCGAGAGAGAGTCAGAGCCGACACGTCTATTCGCACAGCAGATCGTCCACTCTCTAGAAACCAGATGAATGTAACTGGGATTGACAAGTCGACAAATCAAAAACATCCATCTGATTTGAGTCGATGTTTTTGATTTGTCGACTTGTCAATAGCAGTAACATATACTCAAATTTGAGTGACTCCACTAATGACGAAAGTGAGTCAAAAGCGACTCAAAATTGAGTTGAAATGGCTGGCCGTGTATCGGTCGAAGTGATAGAGAGAATAGAGTCTGAATTCGGTAGAACGATCGTTTCAGAGATAATCCAATCATTCGGCAATGTCGTAGCTAAGGCACGCATAGGCGTAGCCAGGATTTAAAATAGGGGGGAGCGAGTTTTTTTTTAGAGAGAGAGAGAGAGAGAGAGAGAGAATTACATCGTCTCCAACCAGTGGTTGCACATACTGAACAATTAACATTAACGGACACTTAACGGACAATACAACGCCCGGTGGACCAGTAGAACAGGGTCATTTTCATGTTCCGACAGATGGAGCCCACACTATGTGACAATACGCCTGAATGACGGGTGGATTATCTTCTCTACTCTCAGATCGGTTTAGTTACCCTTCGCCAAACCACACTTCAGGGAATTACCTACATTTAGGCGAATTCCACAAACATGAAAATCTCTCGAACCTCGAATATAAAAGATAAATATGAGTTTAATATTCCAAGCTTTTCGATAATATTTCTATCAACAGAAATGTTTCATGTACACAACATGCCGTTATCTGAAATTTCTTGATGTTTGACCTTCTGTCACACGGAAGGGTATAGTTTTAAAATCCTACTTTCGAACCGTGCTAGGTCCAAGTGGATAACATTCGATCAGATCGATGATAAGGATAAATATCTGTGCGAGGGTATGAATATGTGTGTATGTATGTGTACGTGTGAATGTATGTAACACTATCAATCACGTGTTGAAAAAAACAATTATAAAACTTAGCACTTATAACAACTAGGATCGATCCGTTCGCTAATGCGTTCACTGCTCGAGTTGCTACGAGTCCTACAAAGAAAAAAATCTTGTAGTAAAAACGAAAGGATGAGTTATGTCAGTGACATAACTGCAAAGTTGACGTAGGACTGCTTGTTGATGTGAAGAAATTGATGTCATCGGATTGATGAATTTCTACTATATTTTATTCAGTCTAAAGAACCATGAGACCCTTTGCTGTTGGTGTGTGAGGCTCCGGTTGTTCTTCTGCTATTGGTTCTTCACGAAAATTTATAGAAACTGAAGTTCGCCTCGAATTGACTGTTAATGATATTTTGTTTGTTAAATCATCGCCAACATTAGATTGGCTTTCATAGTCATTTGCTCTTGAACAAAAGGTCACAAATACAAATTAAGCACTCTTTAAGGAAGAAGCGCTTTATTTCTATCCGCTGATATATTCAATTTGAAGGAATTGTATACAACTTCCGATAAATTAGCAGACAAAGTGTTTGTTTACAGAAGCAGATTCTTCCTAATCAAATGTTGGAACTAAAATGTCCAACGTGCTTGTAAGTGTGAAATGGATCCTGTGTTTACGGAGGGAACAGGGTTCGCGATTGAAATGTTCTTATCACTTTTCTTGGCTGCAGGACAGCCTGAGTGTTTGGCGGCACGTGATACTACGATAAAAATAGGCATTTACACCGTTTCTAACTCGAGATTGTACAGACTGAAGATTGAACATATACCCAAAAGTTGAAAAGGTGGTAAAAAATGCAATTGCAGTTTATACTATCATATCTTGAGAAATCCGCATGGTTCAGAAAAGGCAATTTCGCCCATTTTGATTCACAAAGCGTTTTATGGTACAAATGAAGCCATGCAAATGTGTGCAAGCGACTGGCAAGCAAAAATAGCTCGAAACAATTTTATCGCTGTAGGCTCCATATTCAATCATCAACAACATACACCAACAATATACAATATGGACGACGGGCGACGCCGCTAACCACTTGACCACGAAGATGATGTGGGCGATTGATTTGGCCATTTTCTCCGGGACGCGGCAGTTTAAGCACACCATGTTGAACCGGTGCGTGGTAATGAACATTTCGATGAGCTCAAGAGAAATTTCAATCAAACATACTCTTTAATCGGTAAATTGATTTGGTCGTCCTGAAAAGGACAGATTTTAGTTGTTTACGGAGGGATGATTTACGTCAGCGTCGACGTCGGGCTTCTTCCGCTTGCCTCGTCTAGCGGACGTGCCAGCCACGTCAGGCGCCACATCAGCGCCTACTCGATTTCCAGCATCAGGGCCAAAAACTCGGAACATCTCGGAAAAGCGCTTTTTTTATCACGAGAGCGGGATACACACGTCTGAACGTGTCGATGATCCAATAATGAATGATTACTATTCTTCTTCTTTTTCTTCTTCTCTATTGTTTTAACGGGAACGCCAGGCCTGTTTTATATAATGGCATATATCATAACATGACAAGAAGGGGGTTCTCAACGAAGGCAATGCAAATCAAATTTTACAAAAGGGGACGGGCCTCAGTTGTTACGCCAGACAGCAGCGTGGAAATAAAATCATTAGTTTTCATTAGAGCGACAGGGGTTTCTTTTCTACTCAGGCAACAGAAAAACGGCCCTTGTCAGGGCCTCAGAACCCCATCCCAAGAGAGTTGAGATTTAGACACACTTGCTTCTGAAACTGCAAAACAATAGAGCTTTTAAATATTGGCCAGAAAAATTATAACTCACATTTTAAAACTACCTGCAACTAACCTAATCTTTTATCTGCACCTAATCCACTGTGAACCTATGTACAACAAGAACTACAATGAAGCTAACCTACCCCCTACACTGAATATGTGAAACACATAATTGGTCTGCCGTGCTGCAGTTCCGCTCAAATTAACTGTTAATATTTCGTTTGTTGAATGTACAACGTGCTTGCTAGTTTTAACATGGCAAATAGAGATTTATATACGGATACTAATAAAAAATGTTGCTCATTTTCTCCAGAACGTGGCTTTTCAAGCAACATGGCGTTGTTGGAAAATTTATTTGTTCGTCCTGAAAATACAGGGTTTTAGTTGTTTACGGAGGGAACAAGGTTCGTGATCGAAATTTTCTTCTCGGTCTTCCTGGGCAGCAGGATGGCCTGAGTGTTTGGCAGCACGTAATACTACGATCAAAATTGACATTTGCAACGTCTTTCACTCGAGAGTGTACACACTGAACATTGACCATAGAGCGAATTACAACGAACAACTTAACCTAACACCCAGTGGATTAAACTGGACATTTTCGCTTTGCAAAAAAGTTCCCCGGGGGGGGGGGGGGAACGGACCCTTCTTTTGGGGGAAGGAAAGGGGGGGCACCGCGCTAACCACGTGAACGAGGAGGAGGGGGGGGATGGTTTTGTTGGTTTTTTCGGGGGGGGGGGGTTTTTTTGCGGGTTTGTGGGGGGGGGGGTTTTTATGAAATTTTGTGTGGGCTCAAAGAAAATTTTTTTTAAATAATTTTTTTTTTGGGGCATTTTTTTTTTGTCCTGTTGAAAGGGGGTTTTTTTTTTTAAATTTTTGGTTGGGGGTTAAATTTCTTCAGTCTTCTTGGGCTGCAGGACACCATTCTGTGAAATGGTCACACCGGAGACAAGTTTGTTGAGCTCCTCGTCGTTGCGGATGGCAAGCTGCAGGTGACGTGGATTATTCTTCTTGGTCTGGTGTTCTTGTGTTCACGGGCGGCGTTTTCTACACTCAAAAGAAAATCCCCAGTAGATTCATGTGCAAACCCACACGGATTTTTGCAATGAGGGTTAGCACATGAAAAGTATGTGCGAAATTAATGAATTATCGTCAATGAAAGTTTTCATCAAATGTATGAGGACTTGGCATACAATCCATTAGTTGGACACATACTTTCTATGAATTCCTTAAATAGAAGGCATTGGTCATGCATATCATGTAAGGGATGTTAATTAATGGTTTCAATTTGGTTTGAGGTATTTATTTTCGAAAAATTAATAAAATTGCAATATGCAATAAGATTCATTTAAGCAAATTTAATAAGAAAAAGTTTTTCTTGTCCGATATAAATAGATATGTTTATTTACTTTTCTCGACAATTTGTTCAAATCAACATCAGGTGATGGAGCCACATCCAATGAATCTGAATCATTTGATAGAAAATTTGGTGAAGAAACGGAAACAGTGAAAGCGTTTTCTTTGATCTATCGGTTCACACTCTTCTGATGTGTTTTTCAGCCAATACTCCTGTATTTTGATGATTTCGGATCCGTTAATACCGATTTCCTGTAAACAAAATTAATTCAGAAAATACTTAAAAGAATATCTACTAAGTAACTTACACATTTCTGACGCCAATTTACGATTCGTCTGAAAATTACGTCAGAATTCGATGGTAAATCGCAAGATCCCGAACCTGTTAAAATATTCTCCAGCTCATCCCTAGAAATACTCAATAGTTTGATGAAACCGATGGCTGCATCTGTGCCAAAGTTGTAGAATTAGTAAATCGTTCACTGAACATTATTTTTACTTGAATTACGTTCAAGAGCTTCCAAGATTACCATTTAACTTTAATTCGTTCAGGACTCTTTTTCCATCTTCCTCCATCATTGTTTTGTTTGTTTCGGTAGAGCAAAGCATAAAGTGCGTTGCAAGAAAATGTATTTGAGGTGACACATACTTTTCATATGATGTCAAATGACATTCACGAGTTATATAAATTCCAAGTATTTGGCACGGTTATGGTAAGCATATGCCGCACATGAATTTAATGAAAACGAAAATTGTAGTAAGGTATGTGCAGCCACACATGAATTTAAGGGACCATATTTTTTGAGTGTACCAACGTGTTCCGCAAACATGTCTGTCGCATGCGGATGCACAGCGAGAACTGATGAAACATGATGTCATTTTCGACCAACAGTGTTGTGCGTTTAGTCATTTTTCTTTTAAGTACATTTTAATTAGTTTAAACAAACGTCATGAATTGAGATTGTAACAGGGATTCAGCTTTGATGTTCTACCTTGCGAATGAAATACTTATCGTAAAATTTCTGTGGGCCAGAGAGGATATATTATCGTTCAAAGTCTCCAAACCCGCGTAACGCTTGCGATCTCAGAAATTTTACAACGGCGCCCCTATACAGGAATAGAAAAGAGAGACGTAAGTCCTACGTCAAAAATCATCTTTCATCAAGACAATGCACATCCTCACACAGCACAATAACCCATCGTGAAAATCAGTGAATTGCGGTTTGATTTGTTGCAGCATCCACCATATTCACTAGATTTATCTCCCTCTGACTTCTGGCTGTTCTCACACCTCAAAAAACCTTTTTGGGGGGAAGTTTTTTTTTTAAAAAGGGGGGGTATAGGGTACGGGACGGGTTTTAAGCAGTCTAGTCAGCCCCTGAGACATTTGATGAAGCTGTATGTAATCTATAATTAGAACTGCCAATATTTAGACATTAATCCCTCTGCTTACGTCTGGTCTATCGGAACATACCTTCAGCAACGAGCATTAGGCTCAGAAAATTTCATAGCCATGGCATAAAGTTTCCAATTGCAGGGACTTCTTAAACACATGCGGATTGCTTTCCGATTAAAAAAATGTTTTCTTCAGCTCCTCAATCTGTACATAAACTAACAATATTGTATGAGTGCGATTCTGTGCATGTGTGCGAAGGCGAAATGAAATAGGCCAGTTGACGATTTGCTGCAAACGTCAATTTCCTCAACCCGCTCCTTCGTTTTACCCATCCGCTCTCGAAAACAATCAACCAAAACATGTCGATTGCTACCAACCCGGGAACAACTTGACACTTCTAGTACATTGTCACTGAAACTCAAAAATTTGGTCCGGTGGTACTGTCAAACGTGTTAAACCGAAAAAAAATCTTGCGTATCTTCTAAAACGGTCGGAATGCGGATATGACTTCAATATTGTGTGTGATAAAAAATGTTAATGTAAAGTTTGTTACATTTTACGCTTGCAATGAACACGGAGAACCAGTGAAAGCATAAAAGTGTGTAACGCTTGCGATTTCAGAAATTTTAGAACGGCGCCCCTATACAGGAATAGAAAAGAGAGCCTTCAGTCAAAATTATTTTTTTTTTTAATATTAAAATAAAAAAAAAATTTTTTTTTTTCCTTTCTTTTTTTTGTTGTATTTTTTTTTTTTGTTTTGCTTTCTCTTTCTTTTTTTTAGGGGGGAGATTTTTTGTTTTGTTTGTAGTGTATGTAGAACAAAAAGTATAATATTTTTTGGTTAACAAGATAAAATGTACAGCAAATTGACTTTTCAATTTGCTGTCACTGTTAGCAGGATTAGTTTTATACTTGATGTCACAGGAATAAATTTTTGCTATAAATGTTGATCTTTTAACCGTTAAAACGACGAAAACGACATGAGTAATTATTATTAGTAACATCACAAAATCATATTTAGTTTTATTATTGATCTCAGACTCTACTCGGGTATGGTGTCATGCTGGCTAAATAAAATGAAAACAAAAATTAATTTCTTAGGCGTATCATAACCATCGTCCTTTTCAGGACGACCAATTTAATTTTGCAATGAAAGAGTTAGTGTTCAAGTGAAATGTTCGTTATTTATCCTGAACAACTAGTGCATATTATCAAAACTAGTACATTTTGGATTGTTTGAGGCATTCAGTCGAGAGTGGTGAATTCAGCAGAGATTTTTCATCAAACCTGAACTGAATTTTTTTCATTAAACTGAACCAAATTTCATTAGAAGAGACGGATCAAGCAACATAATAAAGGCATTTTTATATTAACCAACTGATATGTATAAATAAGATGATACCATTATTACTATGCACCAACGCGGTCCTACGTGATCCTCGCGGTTATATCTCTGATATAACCCACCTCTATTTTTTTTAAATTCACCCTTTAAATTTCTTCGCGTGTAGTATGCGAAAATCACATCATCATTCGAAAGCTAAGCAATGTAAACAAGCTACGAACTAAACTACTAAGCTGGTAAGGTTATGCTTCCGATGTTAGCAACCCGTTTATTTTCAATATTCTGTGGCGCGGAGGGAGTGCCAAAATCAGGAAAGCACATCTCTCAGACAAATTTGCAAGACTATTCCCACATATTGACGTTTGATGATATTTGTCTTTTTGAATTTCACCATGGATTCTTGCTTTTGTTCGTGTCATATAGAATCAACAGCAACCACCTTTCTCATTCCTCCACCTGATCCGAGCTGCATCAGCAGTAGTCCAGAAGATTAATGCCTTATCATCGACGTAACTTCCTCTTCACGCTGCAGCAGCATCCATTCTACTGCCAGTGGTGCCGACTTAAGTGCTACCGTATGTGTTTCTGTCATTAGGTGCTGCTCGTTGTTCTCCTACGAAGGGTGAATCGCCGAGAAGGGGAGATTGAAGCCAACAGCGATTTGTATGATGGATTTGTATGACGTTGATTTTTATTCTCCGAGCGGATTTACTCAAGCTTTCGGTGGACGCCACAGTCGATGACGTTTACCGAGCAAATGGAATGAAATGAAATGAAATTACTTAAGTGTAAGAAGGGCCTTCGTCAGATCTGGTGAGGGGAGTTTGGCGGGATAAGCCGTGAAAAATGAGATAAGAGAGATAAATGATGGCAATCAGCGTGAGCTTGGATATGAGTGTTGTTTCGTTTCAAAATCGTTGGCAAATATTGCCAACGACTGGTCGCGTTGTCGGCCCTTTGATGCTGCACCGGCACGAACCAAGAATGGATGCTGGTTTCATTCATAAGCTGTGTTGCACTTTTGCAATTCAAGCACACGTCGTCGCTTACAAATCGTAAATTTTTCCGAATTCCATCAGCCAACCGTCAGATGTCCAATTTGACCATTAATTAACCTCAGCTGCTGATGAGCCCCCGCGTGCAACCGCCCCTCATGCCGACCATCTTAATCTCACAAACAACGTAGTAAAGCAATTAGCAGCAAAGCAATCATTAGCATCCCCCTGCTGCCGGTCGGGATGGATTATCGGCCGCCGGGAAAGTGATGAGAATCGCAGAAGAACACGGAAGCGAAATGCAACATTGGCCCCACTAAAAATGTGGAATACATTCGAAAGGGCCAATTGTTGGTTCGAGAGAAGAGGCAGTCATTTATCATTGGGAAAATTCGACGATTAGATAGGTCTTGAATAAACTTCATTTGTCAATTGGAATTCCCCTTTCTTCGAAGAAAGCAAAGATGGAAGGTAGCTGAGCAAACAAAGCATCGTTATACACGTTTCTAAGGTTTGTAACGTGAGAAGGGTGCTTATGATGAGTTCATTTGTTGCTTTTTTTTGGTACTTAAAATACGAATTAACCGCCTATAAGAACAATCTGAATCCTCGTGAAGAACTGATGAGCTGGTCTTGCCGTTTTTCTCATGAAATGCTTTAGTCTTTGACTCAAAGCTGACCTTATAAAACCAGAAAAACTGAATTCCTTAGGGGTTAACTGTAAGATTTTACAGCTTTTATTATTTCAGAATGAAAAATCGCACTATAAAAGGTGAATTGATAATTATTTTAACACTTTCAAACTGCGTATGTTTTGTCATACTTGACCGACATCACCCGATTTTGCCTAGTTTCTCTTTAGAGTTTTTTGCCTACATCGGCTCAGTAGTGCAGTTTTGAGTGAGATTCCGGATTTCGTTCACCGACATGCAAAATTTTGGGTTGTCGCAGCGCGCCTTGGCAAAATTGATGAATATAACTCATTCGATCGTCTCAAGGGTCCTCTGAACGTTCCAGATACGGAGGACAGTGGATCACAAGCTAAGGACTGGACAAAACCCGGACACAACGCCCGGAAACTCCCCAAGAAGCTGCAAACGAAATACCCGTGTTGCTTAATTTATGACGAGAACTACACTAAAGCGAACTTCAAGCAGTTGCTGAGACAGGAATATTTTACGAGGACATTCATGAGTCGTATGCG
The DNA here is from genome assembly GCA_024533555.2 of Aedes koreicus. Taxonomy (NCBI): domain Eukaryota; kingdom Metazoa; phylum Arthropoda; class Insecta; order Diptera; family Culicidae; genus Aedes; species Aedes koreicus. Next base: position 159,581 of record JAHHFK020000586.1, read on the forward strand.
GCTAATTATGTGAATTTGTTAAGACATGAACCCACCAAACTGTCCTGGACTCCGTCCGATCGAAACATATTAGGCAATGATGAAGCACGAACTTCGGAAGAACATCCAGTCTAAAATGTCACAATGATTATCGATTCACCCTTTATGCCCAGGAAAATCAACAGTACAATGGACGGGACATATTGTAAGAATGTCGGACAACAATCCCGCAAAAATGGTGTTTGTCTCGAATCTTACCTGTGCAAGACGCAGAGGTGCGCAGCGAGCCAGGTGGTTAAACCAAGTGAAGGAAGAACTTGGAAGTGTGGAAGACATTCGAGAAACTGAAGATAAGCAGCCCTCAACCGAGTTTTATGGAGAAATATCGTGACGCAGGTGCGGTACAAATAGGACGTTGGACCAGCATAAGTTAAGTAAATAAGTAAGTAATAGTAAAGCCCAGGAAAATCAAGGCAATGTTCCATACGGGATGAGGCATCAAACCAAGTCACTCGCAGCGTTGTTTACCTTTGCGTGGTTTACAGGGTGCGGCAGAAAATAATGCGAAAATTGGTTCTATTTCTTTCAAATCCCATTTTCAACTAATTCAAGCAATAATATCAATATTTTCGAGTGCAGTTATCTTTATTAAGTCCTTTTAAACAAATTTATTCAATGTGTCCTCCATTTTTATTAATAACATCCTCGAGCCGACGCCGGAAGCCAGAGCATGCCTTTCGGACGTAGTCCTCCGACATTGACTGCCATGTGCGTGTTATGGTTGACTTCAGGGTTTTCACACTAAGCTGTGATGTTTTGCAGGCTCGTGCTTCAACATATGCCCAAATCGAATAATCCAACGGATCAAGATCTGGACTGCTAGGGCAGCACAAATCCTTCGGCCAAAACTTAATGTTATCGTTTAACCATTGTTGGGTTCGATTGGACGTGTGACACGGCGCTCCATCCTGCTGTAGGACAACGTTTTGGTCCTCTGAGAAGTTGGCCTTCGACCAGGGAAGCACTTGGTCCTTTAAAATACCAATAAACACTTCGGTATTGATTTTAACTCCAGCATCAATGAAAACAGGCGGCAGTTTCAAACCGTTGGACGCCACCAAGATAAACATCATGACACAAGCCGGAAGTTTGGTTTGAAATTTGAATTTCACTTTTTCCGGAACGTTCTCCATTTTCTGCGGTGAAATGAACCAGTCCGTGCGGCTGTTGGCCACAGCATCGATGCTGAAAAGCTTTTCGTCGGAGAACAGGATTATCATTTTTTCCTTCTTCAACAAGGAAAGCAATCTCTTGGAACGAGTCACTCGTAGTTCCTTGACCCGGTCCGTAATCAAGTGGCGTTTCACTCTGGCTCTGGAAGATGCATGCAGGTCTTCTTTGATGATTCTCCGAATGGATTTCTCCGAAATATTGGCTTCCTTTGCAAGTTTTCTTATGGAACGCACCGGTTTGCGAGCAATTTTTGCACGGACCTATTTGATCACGTTCGGCGTGCGTCCGCTTGCCGGCTTCCGCTGCTTAGGACCATCCTGCAGGGACTTTTTTATACGGTAAACTGTTGCCAAATGGCACCCTACCACCTTGGCAATCTCTTTCGGCTTCTTCTGGGCGAGCAACAAACTGGTGGTCACTTCTTTCGCGAACATTTTGACGAATTTGCAATAAAACAAATAGAATGTTTGGACGCAGCACTTGAAAATAAACATAAACAAATACACTTTTAACAGAAATTAGTCACTAGCTAAACGAATTAACCCAATACTCAAGTTTGAACATTTTCGCATTATTTTCTGCCGCACCCTGTATCTTTTGTGGGAGCCGTTTATGTATCTGCTCGTCGTTGCACCTTACTGGCTGGTTCCGGTTGCTAGACTGCTTAGCCACCACTGGCCCATATCGGACAGCAGTTGATTCAAAACCTTACCATTGCACCTTCCCAGCTGGCTGCCAACTGATAAGAATATGCAATGGTAAGTTATAGAAATTTATATCAAACAAACTCTTTAGTAGTGTTTGGAAATCTATCAATATACTGCTGAACTACCATGTGTCACGCTGGTGATAGTTTATGAGCCCATAGTAAAAACTGACTGAAGGTATACCGAATGAAAGTATTCAGTTTAGTTGCACTGAATGAATATAAAGGAAAATGCAGAACGAATGTTACAACACACACACTACGAAAAAGTCATGTAAATTTCAGTACCCCGAGACCAACACATGAAAGCGGTCTTCAAGACATAAGAAGCTTTCAAAAGGGGCGAGAAAATTAAGGTTCTGGACACATGGCTAAGTGAGAAGGGTATTATTATGCGAAAATTGGCGAAGCGGTTTGGAATTCATCATGCGAGTGTTAAAATCATTAATAAGTTTGGGGAACACTATTCTTTGGATGAGCTACCAGGAAGAGGCAGAAAACCCGGTTCTTCCAACCCGAAACTGGAGCAGAAAGTGGTATCTCTAATCATGAAGAACAAATCAATGTCAATACGTGATTTGGCCAAAAAAGCAGGAACGAGTGTCGGAATGATCCAGCGTATCAAGAGGCGAAACCACCTGAAGACCTACAAGAAGCAGAAAATCTCGAAACAAAGTGCAGAACAGAAGAAGCGAGCAGCAACAAGGGCCCGGAAATTGTATTCGCGTCTTTTGCAGCGTCCGGATGCATGCGTTTTGATGGACGATGAGACCTATGTAAAGGAGGACTCAAAAACCCTTCCTGGTCCACAATACTTTACTGCCGTCGTTGGGGAGGATGTGAGCGATGCGGACAAGTCGATTCAAGTGGAGAAATCCGGTCGAAAGGTATTGGTATGGCAAGCAACATGTTCCTGTGGTTTGAAGTCAACCATTTTTTACACTACCGGAACTATAAATGCGGAAATCTATCGATCTGAGTGTCTCCAGAAGAGATTGTTGCCTTTATATAAGAAGCATAGTACACCTCCACTGTTTTGGCCGGATTTAGCGTCGGCTCACTATGCCAAAACCACTCTCAATTGGCTTGCGGAAAAGGGTATAGATTTCGTTGAGAAAAATATCAATCCACCAAATTGCCCTCAGCTTCGACCCATCGAACGTTACTGGGCAATCGTGAAGAGGGTCTTCAAGAAGACTGGTAAGGCAGCTGGGAACATGCAGGAGTTCAAAAAAATTTGGGCTCAAGCGTCCAAAAAATGCGATGCAACACTTGTCCGGAACTTGATGAAGAGCATTCGATCCAAAGTTCGAAAATTCGTGAAGGAATAACTTAAATTTCATCCGGTCTTCATTATGTTCAAGTTTAACCTCGTGCAATAAAGGATCAATTTTTTGTATGAATAAAATATCGGTTTTCAACATAATTTGAAAGAAAGTTTGTGGATAGCTTATTTTCGATACACTCCTTATCAATGAGTCCTAAAACGGCATTTAAATACAGCATTTTACGAGTCCATAAAGTCGAAATAAAACCTTTGATATGAGTAAAAGGAAATTGATAAACAAGGTTTTAAGATCGTTGTAAACATGCTGTGTACAGTATGTACCAAAAAAAAAAAAAAAATGCGAAAGTTTTTAATACTTATTTTTGGGTAGCCTTAAGCATTATTTTAAAAGTTTTAATGCGTGTGTGTAATCATCCGACTATATACTCTGAGACGATGTAAACAAAACAGTAGTTTATACAGCGTCTCATGCTCCAAATCATTTAAATCGCATTTAATTGTATGGTGAACATTGGCACGATAAGAGCCGAAAATTAATGCACCTCGGAGATTATGTGAGTTTACAACAACAAAAACAAAATAACAACAAAAATATTCGAATTCCCTGAAAATTGATGGAATTCAATAACCTTATTGAAAGAATACCAAAATCGGTCTCCAAGCTACAGTTCATTTACATTACATTTAGAATTCGGTGCATTTATTTTTCAACATTTCATTTATTTCTTATATTTCAATATGGCGATTAGAAAAAATCACACTTTTGTCGAAAATCCAATGTATCCTCGCAATGACTACTATAAAACTATTTGGTCATATTTTTTGCCTTTTTAAAACCACATGACTTCTCTCAATTCCAATTTGCCGATAACTGCATTAACTGGAGGCAAACGGGTTTTATGGGCTTATGCTGAAGCGTTCTTGGCGGCAGCCATTACCACAACATTTAGAATTGATACAACTCAGAATCTGTACTAGATATTGAAAATTTAATCACATCAGTTTGTATGCTTACTTGATGTGATCAATCTGATTGAGTTCGATTCGATGTTCATTCACTAACAATCGAGATTTATCAATTTGAAATAGCAAGGTAAGTTTGCGAGAGCGAGATAAAAGATAGGAAAAATTACATGGAGCAGCGATTCACCTTAAAATGCTTTTTCAGATCGATCCGGAAATTGGCTAAGGAAGTCGATATTTCAAAAACTACCATGTAAGCTAACAAGTGTGAATATGTCAAAATAGACAAACAGACATAACACTTGCAGTTTCTTCATCGATTACGCATTAAATGGTAAATTCAAATGTTTCTTGGTTGGTAGTATTGCCACAGGTAGCGCGCATAGTCAATCTTCGTACGTTTAACGTTAACACACTACCGCCATCTGTTCAGCTTTATCATCCATCACATTGTGCTCAACAGATGGCGCTAGTTTTTTTTAAAAAAGTGACAATGATTTGTAGTGCAAAATGTTCAATGTGTTATGTCTGTTTGCCTGTGATATAACTGTTAATAAATAAACGGAGATGGGTTCATACAAAGATTTAATCATTTTCATTAAAAAAAAACTCGCGTTATTACGCCCTTTGATGACAAATGTTGATGCTGGTGATTGAAAATTATGCAGAAAAAAATATAAAACTACCAATTTTAAAATAATTTGTTCTCCTAGAGGGGACAAAACGGGACTTACGATTTTGCATAGATCTTGTTGATGGAAGTTTGCACTTAAAGTTCACGTATTCTGTGTTTGCGAATATTTGCAAATAAGAGAGTAAGGTATCTTGCAAAAACGTATTTTTGTAAACATTTCAACTCCTACAACTTTTTTTTATACAATAACTAGCAACTATCTTGTATCTTCAAAATGTGCGTCATTTTATGTCCTAAAAGTCATCTCTACAAAGTTTTCAAATTCAAATCGAAATAAAAAAGTTCCAGCAAAAAAACTGTTTTTTGAAGTCCCACCCTAAGGAAAGTTAGAAAAACTGTTATAAAATGATACGTAGATGAGATAGAAGTCAAATTTTTCAGCAAAGTTTCATTAAATTAAAATATCTACAATTCTGAAGGAGCAAAAAGTCCTCTAAATCGTAGGAATAAAAAGTTAATATTTTTATTATGAACAAAGAACACCCTATAGTCACCTTCCAAACCAAAAGGTAGATCTTATGTTTTTAATCAAATTTTTGGAAGACATCATGTGTCTAAAGTTAATGGTTTACGAGTTATCGATTTTTGTCGCGAAATGTGTCCATACGTACCATAGTGCTTCTGTGCGATAAATTGAAAAAAAAGACAACATCAGTTAAATATGGATGTTAACAACAGGGCGCAGCCAGAAGTTGGTTGAATACTGCACGCACTTTGAATTGAGTTTAATCATTAGTGTACTTATAATTATCGGAACAGTCTATAGTACTTTTACTTAAACAATTTGCACAACCCCGATAAGGCTGTCCTTCGCAGTTTCTTTTTATGTAGGTAATTTAGAACTACCAAAAACGTCTCACACAAAAAATCGCTCAACTCGTAGGAATAAAATCGAGAAACCACTAGACTGCCCTGGTAATAGTTCAAAATTTCGAGTACGTTCCAACATGTATCACATTCCAATCACAGGATTCTCTTCAAATAATGTCATCGTTCCTCAACAAACCCTGCGGTTGTTTTATCATTCATCTAATTTAAAGAAACATGTTCCTTCGCCCCCGGGAAACAAACACACACCATGAATAGCTAATTTCATTATATTTAATTAAAACAAAAGGTTCCAGCTCCTTCCCACCGAAACACTTTTTACAAGCACGTTTAGAAATCGATGTCAATTTAGATATTCACCACACGAAGCCCTAGCCCCTTGCTGATGTCCCGATACGGTTCAAGTGTTAGGACGAATCCTTTTCGCAAAATTGAACAATGCCGCCAACCACCAGAAAGCCATCATCATTAGTGCCATATTCGAAGCACATTCGCACCACACACTCTCGAGTCGAGTTGTTGTCGCCCGATTTCTCCATCTCATTCGGGTCAAGATTAAGATATATGATAGCTGGTTTTTCATCCCGAGTGTAAGATTGCGGCTCGACCACCGGTCATCCATCGCCCGTCCAATCCACTCCGGTTGGGTTCGGCAGCTGCTCTTGAAACAAAAGGATCCTCAAACCCGAAAATGACCGAGCGAATTTCAGCTTCAGGTTTGCAAAATGGATCTCGCATGAATTATGATGACCGCACGCCGATCTTGAGTGCGCTCTGGGCATTTTCGAAAATCTAATTTGAGAGTAATTTATTGATAATTACAAGTGTTGGGCAGGGCGAGGACCGTCGCTAGATGACGATGGCAAAAGTGAAGCAATCAACCTGCTGGAAAGAGTTGCGATGTTTGCGAATGCTCGGAAATGAGTTGCTGGCCTATGTTATCGTGGTTTTAGGAGTTGAGAATAGTGCTGACTTCGATTCTCTTAGGAAAATTCACGTGACTTCGTAAATGAAAAGTTGAACCTAACCCTTTTTCACGTTTGAAGTACAGTAAAGGGGTGATATGGTGGTTTTTTGTTAAGTCATTGATAGATGATTTGAATTTTGGATATTCATTTTATATATTCAATGAATTGTTAGGGGATACAATGTTGACATTATGGGGCCTATAACTATTCCAGCCAAGAAACTATCAAAAAATTAAAAAAAGAAAGCAGTTCCTCCCTTATCAATTAACTTGGTTGTTATTTGAATTTCAATTTTAAATTCTTCTTAGATACGTTAAGGTCTAAAAACATATTAAAAAGGGATCCTGTATTTCGTGGATCTGAAGAAAATTGATTTCAGGATAACATACAGAATTATTACCAATATATGTGCATCCGCATCGGTTCCTTGCAACTGAATGTAACGACATGCACCTAATTTTAAGTCAGTTCATGGTGTCTAATGTTTTGAAAGAATATGTGGATATGATTGAGATGAGGATTTGTCAATTATGGTGCAACGGAGAAATGAAGGCGGATGAGAAATGGAACCTGAGAATGAGATGTCTTTAAGCATGTTTTACCAACCGTTGTATTTCATTGTATTTCACTTTTTCGTCGTCCATCACCTTTGCAGTGCGAGCGGACCCTGGATGTCCACTCCCTGGTTTCCGGGGGCGGGGTTCATCAAAAACTACAAGGGACAGCCCAATGGGGTTGTACGCAAAGGTGACGTAGGACTACGTAGCAATATGTAATCTAAATCGTTTAAATGTTCGAAGGGTGGCCGAAATTGGTTTCGTTCAAAATCTAACGATACGCTAGTGAATTTTGACTTCTGGATTGAATACACTTAACGTCTTAGTCATTTGGCTTATGTGTGTGTACAACGCTGCCAAATGTGCAAAGTTCGAAAATATTATGGCTTCGGAAAATATACACACATACACACTCAAATCGGTAAGGGCTCAGGGCACGCATGGGTTTTTAGTTGGTCGAGGAGTTGGAACCCTCATCCCCACACCCTGAGTTCTTCAGGTGGCTGTTTGCAGATTTTCCTCCCCACATTAAAAAAAAGGAAACGAAGGTGAAGGTCAGCAAACGAGTTTGCTTCGAGGGCTTTTGTTTGAAAGCCAATACGGGTATTCTTGTTGTAACTTGTTCGGGAATGAGATTCGAACTCGTGACTTTGGCGTAAATAAGAGGTATGGATGCTAAGCATCCGCCGGGGTCGTCAAACACAATGACAATGGCACCGTGGAGGCCTGGGGTGAGGCGGCGGTGACGGCGGTTACTCAAGGTGAACAAAGCGACAGTTGGTGTCCCGAACCTGGTCATCAATTCGGCTATTTTGCTGGCTGCCAAAATGTTCAGGGTGTTAATGCAGAGATATCTGGAATAGGGCGTCTTCCTGAACACCTGGAAACGCCAGATCCTCGTATTGCACCCTTAGACAAGGAAGCCACCAGGTGATCCCTAGGCGTATCGATCGATATGCCTGTTGGACATGGCAGATATGGTGCTTGAGAGGGTAATCCTCAAGAGGCTGTCGTAGTACATGGAGGGTACAGGCGGCCTGTCAAACGAATAAGTTTGGCTTCCGTACTGCTACTGTGCAGTGGTCACCCTTAACAAGAGAATCGCGTTAGACAGCGCCAGTTGGGAGGCTATTGCCAACTCGCTACAACGGCTTCGGGTTGTTGGGTACCTGTACAGGATTCTCTGAAACTTCTTCCATAATTGGGTACTGGTGTGCAACACAGAAGTGGGTCTGGAACGTGTCCATTCCATCGCACTAGTTCCGGTACTCTGGAACACGATGTATGACGAAGTGTTGCGACTCAAGTTCCCTAACGGGGTAAAGATTGTCGGTTTCGTGGACGACACCACCCTGGAGATTTATGGTGAATTCAAAGAAAAGGTGGAGTTAACGGCCATTGGCTTCGTGGAGGGATGGATGCGCTCCAGGAAACTGGAGTTAGTGCATCACAAAACGGAGATTACTGTGGGCAACGAGTGAGAATCTGATCGACAGGTGACGATTAGAGCAGATAATTGCACCATCACCTCAAAGCAGTCCCTGAGGTACTTGGGGGTTTTGATCAACGACAAGCTGTCCTTCATCAGCTACATAGATTACACCTGCAAAAAGTCCTCCGTGGCTATATAGATATTGTCCCGCATGATGTCGAATATCTCGGTGGTGCAAGAGAGCTAGCGCAAGCTACTGGCCAGTATCGCCCTGTCCATGCTAAGGCCGGCGTGGGCCCCCGATTTAAGTACTAAGAGCTACTTAGGTAAGCTGCCTAAGAGTGGTCAGCGCATACTACACAGTCTCAAGTGACGCGGTCTGCGTCTCAGCAGGGATGATGCCCATTATAGCCGCATCTATGCTCAAGTGGCCGAAGGAATGGAACAGCCCCACCAAAGGTAGGGGGATCCATCGACTAACTCCGGAGCTATCTGGATGAGTCACCCGGCGAAACGTCAAAGAAAAACTTCCACGTGGCGCAGATCTTGTCAAGTCATGGCTGCTTTTACCAAACGTGGCGCAGATCTTGTCAAGTCATGGCTGCTTTAGAACGGGCACGCCAAGTCTTCCACGTGTCATGGGTGTATGGATGCAGAGGAAACCACATAACATGTGTTATTCGCATGTCCTCACTTCGATGGTTAGAAAAACGGCATGATCACCGTGAGCGGTTGGAACACAACCTCGGATAACCTTGTCTAGATGATGTGTCAAGGCCGGGACATCTGAGACGCTGAGACGTCCTAGACCTCCAAAACAGATGGTGTAATGTCCAGCGGCAGATCAGAGGGACCAGCTGCACAGAATGCACAACAGACTTTCAGTTTCACTTCATTGGCTACGCAAACGGCTACATGGCCAGCTGCCTGTCTAACTTTGGCTCCTCACCACTTCTGGAAGACAGTCGAGCGAATGAAGCATGTGGTTTTTTTTTTAAATCAATTGATCAACTTTGATTTACATTTTTTAATTTAATTTAAGGATTTCAGTTTTCCATTTAGGTTCTTCAAATCAGCCTTTGAGGCATTATTAGTGTTGAATTTAGAATCTATAAATGTAATAATCTATCTACTACAACTACCATTCGAAAAGCCTAAGGGTGATGACCGGGAGTATGATTTGTTTGTAGACAACAAACTTGTTCTTCAGAAACAAAGTAGACCTTCCGTTGATCAATGGGTACAGTAGGTTCAACAGAACGTTATAATTTGTGACAGTTTTGTCAACCTGCTCCCTGAAAATCAGTTTGCTGTCTTGGGCAACGACAAGATGAAGAACTGAGTTGGCCCATTCCACCATTGTGTTGCTCAGGCTTATTTTATAATCAACAAACGGAACAAGTCTGGGAGATGAGGAGTATGAAAAGAGGATGATCTGGTCTTCGCTGCGTTGATACAGATCTTCCATTCAGTGAAGTATTCTGACAGGACATTCAGGCTTCGCTGCAGTTTCGCGGTGAGCACTCTTGTTACCTAATCATTGTGGACAAGTTCGGTATCATTGGCGAACAACGATAAGGATCCATTTCCAAGTAGTCGGGGTATGTCCGAGGTGAACAGTTTAAACAGAAGCGGACCTAAGGAATCTGTCGAAAATAAACTGGCATCGCTTATGATGCGCTCACACATCCACGCGTAAGACTGTCAGTATGACCCTACTTATAATTGACGCGTTGATCTGTCATCAAATTGATCAGCTTCTGAACTTTCGGTGAACTGTGATAATTTTCGAGATGCCACGAATCAAAAAGAGTGAAATTTAAGTTTTGGTAACGTGGCATCTTGAGAAGGATTTCTCGATGAACAAAATGGCGAAACGTTACTCTTAATTTTTGTTGTTTTTTTTTTTTATTTCATGCTATGATAAAAAATGTGTTGTGAGTTTGATTTTGGTACAGTCCTTAGAACCAATTATCAGTTAGAAATTAGATCCAGGGGCTGGAATTCCCAGCGTATAAGCCCTCAAATACTCTGTGAAAGTATCACATTGAACCAAAACAAAAACAAAGATTCCAGTGTCGCAAATCGAAATAGCGGGGTGATCTCTGGTGTTCTTGGGACCATTGTGGTTCCAATGCAGTGATGCAAATTTAAAACGCAAGCTTCCTACTGCTCGTTGATGGAACCACGAACATTACTTTTACCAACATTGTTTACCTCGTTCTTTACCCACTTTCGAGGGGTTTGCACATATGCTCTATTTTGAAATGGCGGGTATTCACAAAGTTGGGTTAGGATTATCAACTCTTAACGAGCAACACGCTTTCATTGTGAATGCTTTAAGCGACAACAGATTTTTTTATTTATTTAGGAAAATTGGGTTAATAAGTAGGATAACCACTGACAAATTTGATGCTATTATTCTGGAAGTGGTTTTGGCTTTGTTGACCCAATGTCCACTGCCTTAAAGGGTGTCCACAATGAAATTGCCACACTATGAAATTGCTCTAACTTTTTAACCGTTGGGTAGAATTTAATGAAAATTTGGGTGGATTTAGTTCATAGTGCATTATTCACATCCTGCAAGTTTTAAAGTCCTGTGATCAAAACTCGGAAATGGAGTCGAAAGAACAGCTCGTGCGTGATAAAATCTTGCGCATTCATCACGAGAACAAGGATCTCTCGCATCGTTCCATCGCTAAAACGTTGGGAATCGCGAATTCCACGGTGTCGCGAGTGATTAAGCGGTTCGAGGAACGGTTGACCACCGATCGGAAGCCCAGCAGTGAAGGAAAAAGTATTCCGTACAACACCAAAAATCACAACCGCGTAGTTGGGGCCTTCAACCGAAATCCGAACGCCTCCGTTCGGGATGTGGCTAAGAAGCTGCACCTAAGCCGAAGTTTTGTCCAGAAGGCCAAAACTAAGGCTGGGCTTCGAACGTTCAAGGTACAAAAGGCCCCTAATCGCGACGAGAAGCAGAACAAGTCCGCCAAAACCCGTGCCAGGAAGTTGTACCTCAACATGCTGACGAAAGTTGAATGCTGCATCATGGACGACGAAACATATGTGAAGGCCGACTTCAAACAGATCCCCGGCAACCTGTTTTTCACGGCCAAGGATAAGTTCAGCGTTCCGGAGCATGTCCGCACTCAGAAGATGTCCAAATTTGCGAAGAAATTCCTGGTTTGGCAAGCCATCTGCACGTGCGGGAAGCGGAGTGCACCTTTCGTGACCCAGGACACGATGAACGGACAGGTGTACATAAAAGAGTGCCTCCAGAAGCGGCTGCTTCCTCTCCTGAAGGCCCACAACGTCCCAACAATCTTCTGGCCGGATTTGGCCTCATGCCACTACTCCAAGGACGTGCTGAAGTGGTATGCGGACAATAAGGTCAATTTCGTGCCGAAAATGTTCAACCCTCCCAACACTCCGGAGCTCCGCCCCATCGAGAAGTACTGGGCGATTATGAAGCAGCACCTTCTTAAACGACCTAAGGTAGTGAAGACAGTCGAGGAACTGAAGAGCAAACGGATGAAAACTCTGAATTTTGCGAATCAATTTTGTGTGTGGCAATTTCATCGTGGACACCCTTTATTCCTAATTGTAGGATCTTTAAGTTTGGATTAAAGATTTAGCAAAGAGGTCAATGTCATTCCTTTCTTAAAATACATCTAGAATGTTTTTACTTAGAATAACAACGTATAATAGAAAATTAATCACGGATTAGAATAATAAATTGTAATCTTTCACTTGAGGAAATTGTCACGGTTTTACTCTGCATTGTCTTCGTGTGGTTTTAAGTTAACGTGGCTTGAGACGTTGGCATGTCCCGCTGTCAGTTCGTTGTCAGTTACCGCTGCGAAGCGGCGTGAAACCTGGGGTGAAGCCCGTCATAGAGCGTTGCCCGTAAACCTTGGTGAGGATCCGGAAGTCCTGAAGTACCGTTACCGGGTTTACTTCTGAAGATGTCCGAACCAACGCTTGCCATACTCTGCCATCTCGCCCAAGAAACACTTGCTCAATCCGTCCCCGACTCCACTGATTCCATGATATTGGTTCCCCCAGTGCCAAGTCTTTTTTCGCCAGATTCCTTACGTCCTCGAATCACTTGCACCTCCTCGTTGTCACGATCTGCTACGTTCATTTTGGACGGTACCCACCGCCACTCCGATTGCTGCGTAGATGACAAGATCTCGCCAACTTGAACTTCAAAGAACTTATGGTAACGCCGATGATCGTTTGACCACACCCATGCGAGTAGAGTGCTTGCATCACTCCAACGGTATCGCTATCTGACTGTGTAGGAGTGATATTGCTGAATAGAAATAGAATCCATTAAACGAATGCCCAGAACCGCCGCTTTTAACTCGAGCCGAGCAATTGACAACGTCTTTTGCGGTGCTACCTTGGTTTTAGCTGTGTTCCGTAACGGAACTACATAAGCATAGGCGGTTTTGTTTGCGTCGACGAAGAGGTGGATTTGCAAACTGCAAATCTTCTCGTGCGCCGAAAGAATAGATAAATAGGTCTGCATCTGGAATCCACTGCATCCTCAACATCAACTCGGACCCCATCGCGTTCGAGCTGTAGGTTTTTGGTTTCTATTTTTTGCGACTCCACCTATCCCTCATGAAACTTCAGGCTCGTTTGATAATAATCGTTGGAGAGTAAATCCTTCTTTAGAGTGTACCAACTTGACTTCGTCGACCACTGCTATCGCCTCTTCGATCGACTCAAAGCTGTCCAAGTAGTCATCGACGTAATGCTTGTTCTTGATGGCTGCTCCAGCTCTCGGATATTCGCTGGTGAACTCGTCTGCATTGAGATTTTTCACGTACTGTGCTGACGCCGGAGAATAGGACGATCTAAACGTAGCGACATCCATGACGTACATTTGGGGATGGTCAGTTGGATGTTCTCGGAATACGAAACGTTGTGATTGGCAGTCGAGGAACGCATTCGAAGTTGAAGGAATTCGGGATTGGTTACAACGCCCAAGGGAAGTTACCACACACGGTTCACTTCAACATGAATCAAGTCGGCCAGACTCACCCGATGTGCATAACCTTTCCTTTCGTAATGCACGATTTGTTCACGAACATTCTTTTGAAGATCCTGTTCTCGTTGAAGTCGACGCTCTAGTGCCTCAAGACGTCGGACAGCCATGGGATAACTGTCGGGAAAGTTTGGGTTGTCAGTGTTCCATAGCAAGCCGGTTTCAAAGCTCGATCCAGTAGAGATGCTTGTCTCTCGTAGGGTCTCTCTTAGGGTTCGCTTCGCACGTTTTTCGACGGTCGATTCAAGAGATATCGAGTTGCACACATTGTGACTTTGGCTTGACCCGTGTCACGTCTCCGGTCCACTTCAAGGTGAATGGTTCAGATTTTCCGCTAACACCAAGCTGTCAAGCAACCGATTCGTCCAAGAGAGTGTAGGACGAGCCTTCGTCAATGAAGGCGTAGATAATTTGGGAGATATCTTTGCAATATAGCACAACGGGAAGGATACGGAAAAGTGGTCACCGCAGGTTGCATGGCTAAAGGAAACATTCATTCGCTCGGAAGGGGTGTTGGAGTGTAGAAGAGCGTGATGTCAACGGTATCCGTTGACATTCCATGATCGACACGGCCACTAGCCGTGACTGTTTAGGCCGTTCTGCAGTGGTTCTTTTGCTGCACTAACTTGCAGCCACTTTCCACAAAAGTTCAATTCAATGGCAGAGGTTCAACGCCCAAACAAAAAAAAAACTGCTTGAACTGCTGACAATCGGCTACTCGATAGCCGGCTCGAGAACACAATAGGCATTGCTTAATTGGTTTTCCGTTGTTGGGTGTACTGCTGGACGTGGTAACTGGAGTTTCATTCTCACGTTTTTGTTGGCTGCATAGTGTATTTTTGCGCGCTGACTCCGTGAACGTTGAAAGTGACTTCACTTGCAGCTGTTACCAAGCCTGCCATAAACTCTCTAAAGGTTTCAAACGTCGTGGGTTGATGTTTATTTTTGAAGACTGTCCAGTCAAGTCGCATCGAACCTGGAAGTTTTTCCAACAGTTTCTGCATGAGCACCGGATTCGCAAGGTCGTTGAACTGCTACGCTGGTCGACAATATTTTGCACTGCAACTGGACGTGTGGACGACGTGCAATACACTTGTGGGCTTCACACTGACTCCAGGGCAGTTCCTTTTCCAAGGAAACCGGCCGTAGGCTGCTCAAAATTACTGATGAAAACAGGCCAGTCTTCCGGGTTCCCGCTAGATACAGGCAAATATTTTCCTAATACTTGTCTGGCTGTGATCTGCGTCTACGACAATGTTCGCGCATAGGGTACGGAAACTGTCGGCGCAGGCTGTGACGGTAGAACAGGACAACTCGGTGGAATCGGTGCATCTAGATGTGGTCGTGGATCGGTGTGATTTTGAGGTATTGATAGCTGCGGTGGAATGGGGTGATCCACTGGGTTTTCGGGAATTGGATCCAAGAGGGGGGCGTTTGTATCCCCTAAAGTTTGCATAACAAAAAATGGACAAAAATTGCCGGTTTTTCATGGGTTTACCTTGCCCCGCACTGACAAAACTACCGATGCAGCATCAATCATAGTAACCCATGAGTCAGCAGACAAAATTGGACAGCTCTATCAGTCGAACTCTAACCGTGATGGCAAAAACAGTGAAGCAACTCCGTTCAGAAGTGTGCGCGTTCAAAGAACGGAACCCCGCTGCGTCGAAAACGGACATCGTGTGGCACTTTGTGGACGCCGGATACGCCCGTTTCGGCATCTACCACATCTTGGCACTATTAGACAACAATCAGAGCATCGAAAGAAAGTCCGGTTCCGGGCGGCTGATGACCCTGAGCGACAAGAAGCTCCAAAGGATCCTGAAGAGGAAGACCTGGTGTGCGATGGTGGCTCCATCGCTGCGTGCGCTTGGCCGGGAGGTCGGTCCAACCGCCCAAACAGTGAAAAAGTATCTGGCGAACATGAACATAGATGTCAGGAGCGAAAGTCGCGTCCACTGGTTTCGGAGCTGCAGGGAATGACGCAGCGGCAGCGGCTGAATAAGATGGTCAACTCGATTTTCCCGGCGAATCGCGACGTGGCGGTGGTGATGGACGACGAGACCTATCTCACCTTGGATGGCGGCGACTGGCAAGGCACTTCGTATTTTACTTCCCTAAGAAGGTGCTGCTGTGGCTGACAATCAGCGAGAAGGGGATGTCAAAGCCGCTCTTCTTTCCCTCCGGACTGGCCGTGAACGGGGAAATTTATAGTTCGAAATGCCTGCCGGAAGTTGCGTCGTTCATCAAGAAACACCATAAGGGCGAAGACGCGGTGTTCTGGCCGGATCTGGCGTCGGCCCACAACTCGAAGCGATCGTTGAAGGAGATGGAGCGGCTGAATATCGATGTTATACCCATGTCGGTGAACCCACCCAACGTCCCCCAGCTGCGAATTTCTGGGCCAACCTGAAGCGTAAGATCCACTCCAACAATTTTGTCGCGAAAACTGAGGAGGAATTGATAAATAAAACGAAGAAAGAACTCAAAAACATGCCTAAACGCATGTTTACGTCCTCCATGGCGAATGTTCCGGTTAACTGCCGAAGGCCGCACGCAGGGGCGTAGATTTTTTTTTGCTAGTAAGCTTAAATAATTACCTCCCATGGGAAATTTATCGAAAGCAATTATCTGTCTTAGCTTTCTTTTTATCACCATCCGAAAAAAGTCCATTTCTTTTAATGTAAACGTTAACTTGCCGTCTGATCTTCAGTATCCTGTTCGGCTAGCCAATCTTTTACTTTCTACTCGGAATTCACGACTGAACCACCTCTACTGCTTGCCGCCGCCAGCTGTCGAAGAATACCTTGCCGCTTCATCTCCGCTTCAAATCCTTCCTGACTTGCTGCTGTCGCTGTTTAAGGTTCAACTCCTCCAGCAATTTTCGCCCACGAAGTCGTTTCCATCCCTTCATCTGACGCTCTTCCTATTCCAACAATTTCTACCTCACTACTCCATCTTTCCGTAGTGCTTGCTCTTGCAGCGTCTGTTCTTCTTCGACGAGCTTGAGCTGTTCCGCCAGCAAAGCAGCTCCTACGCTGTAGGTCACACTCTTCGCTGGGTCAGGATTCTTCTTTCTCCTTCTAGAGCCCGTTTTTGAACTTGTCTTAGTGCATTTAGATGGATGTGGATCGATAGCTGGAGCCTTCAAACAAATTTCTTAAAGAAATGTTGGGTTAGGATTACCAATTCTTAACGAGCAACACGTTTTCGTTTTCTGTAAAGCTATCTCCATTTAGAATCCAGAATAATAAAATCATCTGTATCTCGGTAACTGATTGACGTACAAATAAGTTTAGTACACCAAAACAAAGGTAGTTTACTGTTCTTTAAGGAAAAAATATCAATACAAAACATTTCTTTTTGTTTCTAATGAAAATTTGCACTTTCTTCTTTATTTCTCTCATCAAACGCTGCACACCCTCGGAGTCAACTTCCTTGGCACATTTGTTCTACATTTTGGTCATCTGAGTCGCGTCGCGAGCCGTTCTTCCACTTTTCTTAAGCTTCCGCTTCATTATTGCCCAAAATCTCTCGATGGGCCTGAACTGTGGGCAGTTGGGTGGATTTATGTTTTTATCGATGAAATCTACGTTATTATCGCGGTACCACTGGATGACTTCCCGGCTGTAGTGGCAACTCGCCAAATCTGGCCAAAACTTCACAGGACCTTTATGGGCTTTAATGAAAGGTAGTACGCGGTTTTTGAGGCATTCTTCCTTGTACAGCTTTGAGTCCATCGTCTTATTCGTCACGAACACTTTGGTCTTTGCTCCGCAGCTGCATATCCCTTGCCAAATCATCAGTTTTTTTTGGCAAATTTGTCCATAAAAGCAAACTTAAACTTCGCAGGAACATCTCGTACCGTCGCCATGTAGAACTTTTGGCCAGGAAGCTGTCCGAAATCCATGTTGACGTAGGTTTCATCGTCGATGAGCAGACATCCTTGGTAGTTCGTCAAAACGTGCTGGTACAATTTTCGAGCTCTTTCGCTCCCTGAAATGTTTGAGCACCTCATATTCGGTTGATTTGGCGATTTTCAACTTTTTGGGATTTTTATTGGGGACCACGTGGGATTATCAACGTGGGTGTGCAGAATACTTTTTCTCTCCTCTCGGCTTCCATCTGGAATAACTTTTGCCTCACTGCACAAAACACCGTGAAATTTATACCACAGAAAGCGAGCGTCTAGGTAAACAAATCGCTGTAAAAAAAATCTTGCAGCGGTCACTTTCCGTGCCGCTGCAACACAATAAGTGATTCTGGATTCTAACTGGACATAACTTTATGCTTTAAGCTACAATAGAATTTATTTATTTAGAACAATTAGGTTCATAATTAGGATACCTACTCAAAAATTTGGTGTTATTATTCTGAACGTGCCTTGTTTCCCCACTGCCCTTAGTTTTAATCGTAGGATCTTTATGTTTGGATTTAGCAGTTAGGTTCAATACAATTAAATTTCTATCCGTATTTACAATTCAAATATATTAGTTGCACTTAGAATAACAACGTAGCATTAATCACTGATTAGAATAATAACACATGAGACTTATCAGATTACTGATATAAAATAAAATTTAGATCACAGGTGCAAACCCAACATTTTGACCAAATGACAAATTTAGACCACCAGTGAAGCTGCCCTTATGTTTTTTAATACCAAAAATATGCTTTTATTGTAAAGAAATGAAAAAGTCCCAATATTTGTTAGGAGTACTAGCTTGAAAATTTATTCCGCGGCTTCGATCAAACCCGTGCAAATTTTGAGAAATAGCAGAACTTTTTCCAGCCAATATCACCCATCGTCCGGCCAATATTACGACCCATCGTCAATCGTCGTTCTGATCCGTACCAGAATCTCACACGTTGCATTCCGCATCGCTCGGACAAATCATCAATATTTATAATCCAGCCGTCCGACCGTCTTCAGTCTCAAGACCGTCCAAATAACGTCCGCGAGAGATTTTTATGTTGGGATCGATATCTTGTAAAGCGCTACTGTTTTCATTATACCTTTGCTTCCAACTTCTTCGCAGATTGATTTTAGATTTTCGGCTGATTTTTTTTCCCTCCTCTTGGTCCAATATTAGTTTTCGCTTTCGCGAAAAACATTCTCGCGTTCTCTGTGTCTTCCGTTGCGCGGTTTGCAGTTTAAGCTCATTGAATTTCAATGCATCGTTCACGTATTTACCACGCATTGGTCAGACCAGACAGCGCGGGAAAATCCTCGCAGCCAAAACGACATGAGTTCCCTTTTTTTTTATTGCCACCGTGGCTAATTCATTCGACTACCGCTATTGACTCGGCATCCTCGTAAAAACGCACAAACCCATCATCGTCGCGCTTCGGATAGGCACTCTCGCGTTCGAGTCGTTGCGGCCTGCACCGGCTCCGACAGTCCGAATAGTAGCCAAAATAATAATAATAATAATAATTCATCAAATAAATTAAACGTTCGGCTCACATAAATAAAACTGTATCATAAATTTAATTAGGATGGAATTTTTCCCAGCCTTGCCGAGGAAGATTTAGTACACAGCCTGCCAATGTAATGTCGGAATAAAGGGACGGAGGATTAAGCGGTGAGCGATTTGTTGGCCGTCTGGACTCCGGGATGCAGCGAAGGCTTAAACCGAAGCGCCGACGGAGAAAAAAGCGCGAAAAGTGAACTCGTAAAATTGACGATGCTGAAAGGGGGTGGACCTGGTTTCGATGCTGGACCGAATTTGTTGCGTCTGATATTCCGCGAAGCACTTTAAATAAACCCAAGAACAAAGTCATTTAATTAGAAGGAAGAAATCCCTTTTCCGAATGGAAAACTTCATCAATGATCGACGGTGACTGGACGAAAACAGAAAAAAACTTGGCGAAAGGAAACTTTTCCCAACCCAAAAAACCGAATGCCGCAAATTAGAGAAACACACATTAGCGGCGGGCGGCAAAACAGCAGAGATGGGTGGTGGAAAACAATTAAATCCCTCAGGCAATGAACTCGCGCAATTTCGGTTCCTTGGCGCTTGATGATGACGCGATGATGCTACTGCTGCTTGCTCGGCTGGAAGTAGCAGCCAAGAGATGAGTTAGTTAATGAAATGTTTCGGTCGTAAAAAGTCTGTCTTGCTCCTTTCTTTCCCCGTGGGCTTCGATCATGTCGACGGATGATGATGGTGGAGGGTGCAATTAGCGTGTAGGTTCCGCCGACAGATGGGAGAAAGATGCGAAAAACTTCTCAAGGAAAAGTAGATAGGTACGACGACGAGCCTGGAGCAGTGCATTTGCCACCGGCAGGGTCATTTGTCTTATCCACACTGGACGTTTACTGCGGGCGATGAAATGGATTTGTGAGTTGTGTGATGGGAACGTGTATGTTCAAGGTCAGGATTAGCAAATTGATGCTGGGTGGAAATGTCAGGGATTTTAATAGGCTCTTTGCAGTGGAGTGGAATACGGTAGCAATTGTAGCTTTGAATACATGTTTTTTTCATGGGTTCGGCACGATGCAGTGCCTTCTCGTTAAACAGCAGGACTTTTCTTTCTCCAAAATGTCCAAAAGGATAAAGGGGAATAGTTGAACTAGTTTTTGATTTAGGCAATGCGCCTCTAGACCCCTCTCCAGTTGCATAAGATGCGAACGATGGCTGACTAAAAGTAAATTGGTACGCACAAAAAGACCTGTAAGTCATGATTCAATAAGTTTCAAAAGTCCATTAATGTTTGCTTTACAGTACTTTTATTAAAACTTCAAAGCTACAGCATTAGATGGTTACATTTCTCCAGTTCGAACGAAATTTCGAACTTTCCTCTTGATGGAGCACCCCAA
The DNA here is from genome assembly GCA_024533555.2 of Aedes koreicus. Taxonomy (NCBI): domain Eukaryota; kingdom Metazoa; phylum Arthropoda; class Insecta; order Diptera; family Culicidae; genus Aedes; species Aedes koreicus. Next base: position 180,111 of record JAHHFK020000586.1, read on the forward strand.
GTAGCAATTCAAATGCAAATTGGTTTTCTTCATGTTTTATAGTAGTTTTATTAAAGCATTATGGAGTTCATCCGGTTTTATCAGGGCATTTTCCAAGTTAAGGTGGTTTTAATTCATTAACAGTTCTTAAGAGTGATTAAAGAACACTTGAAGAAACCTCCATAAAACTACATCATTTATAAGTGTAATTCACCTTATAAGTAATTTTATAAGATACTTGATCCCCCTCTCAAGACATCGTTTCACAACTTGCATAAAACCTGATAAAAGTTTTGTAAAAGTTTTATGACATTCTTCATTAAGATGAATGTATCTTGGAAATGCTGCCATAAAACTCTCTTAGAACCATTTGATTTTAAATAAGAGCACATATTCCTGAGAAAAAACATTATGTGAAAAATAAACAAACTGTCACAATGGACGCCCACAGGTGGAAGAAATTAAAAACTAGTGGATCGTTCAAGCGGAAATTCAATAAAAACCTATCCATTATATTGAACACTCCTTCATCCCAGCCACCAACGACAATTTTGTTTTACCATTCCACAGAATTCGCAGCCTACTGAGACTAACTGTTCAAAAGGGTCTATGCATTATGCGTAAAACGAATAAAATAACATGGTGCTATGTGTCGCCAGTTGAAAACCGAAATGCATAACTCATGATATTTGATTTTATGCCAGTTAAACCTAACGTCTCAGGTAGTGCGTTATATGGCGCACCACCGTGGAAATGCAGCACAGTGCTTTTGACGTAAGGTTTAATGTGCACTACGATTGTTAAATGTTATGTTATTGTTGAATTCTCCCGAGTCGTGCAGTTGAAGTTCCCAACAGGCTACACAATATTTATGCTCGTTGCAAGTAAAAATTGGTATATCATCTGAGCGAAAATCGATTTCTCCCATGATCCGCACGTTTAATCCAAAGTCGGAAGTAGTGCGCTGGAATCGCTCAGTGATCCACTACACAGTGCACTTCTTCCAGCGCTAGGTTCAACGTACAGTTCAAGAGAAAAATTATCTTTCGCTCAACTGATGTTTCAGCCATCGACGCAATATTTTTATCTGTTCTTCTTCCCAAATCCATTGTTAGCATATTCAAGTTAGAGTTTTTTTTATGTTTTAATCGCCTTACGCTGGTGATTAAAAACAATAAATTATAAGCTGTAATGTTTAACAACAACTATGCATAGGCACTTTTGATTTGAACGTCCACATTTTCTTTGTTTATGATGTGCCTTCTCCACACTGATGTTATGGCTATCTTACGAAAGACTTGTTTAGCTTGAGCAATTCAAACAAGTTATATTCAAGCGTTGCTCCTCTTTTTCAAGAATAGAACAAGTAAAGATGAACTTACGCGCTCTTCAAAAAATCTTGTTAGTCTTGTGCAAGAAATATTAGTTTTATATGCGTTTTATGGTAGCTTTAGATAAAACCATTGAAAACATGGCGAGCGTGGCTATTCTGGATTCCCTCGGAATGGTAGCCATTTACATATGCATGCAAAAAAAAAACTCTCGTTTTTCCAATGCTACGAACAATTTCTGCTGTTTAAAATACATTTCGAAACTTAAAATGGATTGTAGACACAATTTATTCAACATCTAACAATTTATCAGCCTTGTCACCTAATTGTTGAATTTTCAAGTATATTTTATTTTTCAAATAAGTCATAGTTCAAGCAATGATTCCGTGGCGCATTAACATTTTCGAACTTTTATGTTATAAAACACCAATAAACTGAACGTCGCATGAAAAATTTACCAATTGCAGGCAATAAACTCATGCATTTATGGTCAATTTTACGATTAATTTACATACGTATCCACTTTGGAAAAGAAACATCATATGTATATCGATGTTTTTTTTTCTCTTAAAAAAGTCCCCATTCAGCAGAACGAATCCAAAAATGGAATCTGACTGGAAGTGTTCTTAAAGAGGAAAATCATAAAACTCCCAAATTTGTTTATCATAGTTTTAAGCATGTACTGCATGTCATTACAAGTATGTACCAATAAAACTATCAATTTTAAGCGAATCTCGGGAAATAGTCTTGAGAACCTCCTGTGGTATGGGCCTTTTTGAACTTATGAGGGTTTTATGGCTGTTTTATCGATGTTATGTAGAATATCTAGTTTTCTGCGTGGTTTTATCAAATAAGTCTTGAGAACTTCTTTAAGTGTACCTTAAAATTGAATTTGTTACTTGGGGGAGAAGTTGTGTGGAGTAGACGGTCTGTGATTAGGAATAAGTTTATGAGTATATATATCCAATCGATCTGCTATGTGTTGTGGGGGGGGGGTGTTTGTGTTTGTGGGGGGGGGGGGGGGTTTTTTTTTTTTTTTTTTTTTTTTTTAGACGGGATGGAAAATCTGCAACCAGACACCTGAAGAACTCAGGGTGTGGGGATGAGGGTGCCAACTCCTCGACCCACTAAAAACCCACCCGTGCCTTTAGCCCTGGTCCCTCCCCGGAACCACCTTTCGGTATTACTTCGGGGAGGGGGCTATTGTGCTTGTTAAGCACCCACTATGTCTAACTACTTAGGGCTTTAGTAGTTAGGTGGTCCCTGCGACCTGCCTTTGGTCGTTTCGCCATTTTTGTTGGAGATCAAGGACGATCTGGGAGGCTGCTACGCATACCGCGTCCCAGACGTCCCGGTCTTGACACATCCTCTGGACCAAGTTATCCGGAGTCGTGTCGCGACCGCATACGGCCATCATGCCGGATCTCGCGCCGTCGAAGCGAGGACATGCGAAAAACACATGTTCTGCAGTTTCTTCGACTCCCGCGCACTCGCTGCATGCGGAGGACTGTGCATGCCCATATTTGTGCAGGTATTGTCTAAAACAGCCGTGGCCAGACAATATCTGCGTTAAGTGGAAGTTCACTTCACCGTGTCGCCTACCGACCCACCCGGTTAATTCCGGGATTAGTCGGTGGGTCCACCGACCTTTGGTGGAGTTGTTCCATTCCCTTTGCCACTTAACCATGGATGCGGCTCTAGTGGTCTTCCGAATACCTCTTGTTCCACGTTGCTCGAAGCACTCTACGTCCTCTTTTATGACAATGCCTATTGGCATCATCCCCGCTAGGACGCAGACCGCGTCGCGTGATACCGTTCGGTATGCACTCACCACTCTTAGGCACATAAGCCTGTGTGTACTCTCGAGCTTATTTGCGTAGCTCTTGGTACTCAAGGCGGTGATCCATGCCGGCCCGCCGTACCTAAGTATGGACAGGGCGACACTGGCCAGGAGTTTACGCTTACTCCCTTGCACCGCCGAGCTATTCGACATCATGCGGGATAATGCCGATATAGCCATAGAGGCTTTCTTGCAAGCGTAATCGACGTGACTGACAAAGGACAGCTTGTCGTCGATCATAACCCCAAGATACCTCAAGAACCTCTTCGATTCTATTGTGCAGTTACCTGCACTAATCGTCGCATGTTGCTCCGATTTCCGATTATTCACCACCGTGACCTCGGTCTTATGGTGGGCTAGCTCCAATTGCCTGGAGCTCATCCATCTCTCCACAATGCCAATGGAGTGTGAGGCCGTTAACTCGACCTCCTCGATGGATTCACCACATATCTCTAGGGTGATGTCGTCTGCGAACCCGACTATCTTTACCCCGCTCGGGAACTCAAGCCGCAGTACCTCGTCGTACATCGTGTTCCATAACACCGGACCCAGGATCGAACCTTGCGGGACGCCTGCGGTGATCTGCACACGTTTCTGGCCTGCCTCTGTATTATATACCAGTACGCGATTCTGGAAGTAGCTTCCGAGAATCTTGTACAGGTACCCAGGAACCTGAAGGCGTTGGAGCGAGTCGGCGATAGCCGCCCAACTGGCGCTATTGAACGCATTCCTCACGTCAAGGGTGACCACCGCACAGTATCGTACTCCTCGCCTCTTGTGCTGGATTGCCACCTCGGCCGTCTTGGTGACGGACAGGATGGCATCCACCGTCGACTTCCCTTTACGGAAGCCAAACTGATTATTAGACAGACCGCCTATACCCTCCGTATATGTTGTCAGTCTGTTGAGGATTACCCTCTCGAGCACCTTACCCGCTGTATCCAACAGACATATCCCAAGTAACAATTTAAGTTTTATTCTAACCGTATAGCATTCCTCCCGGCTTTGTTGATAAAACTACATTCAAAACTGTTTTGTCTACCAACACCCCCTCTTTTTTTCTTTAAAGCCAAGATTTGGAAAAAGGGCCCCCTCTAGAGGGGGTTGTGAAAACAATTTAATAAAACCTTTATAAGACCATAAAGATTTTGAAATAACCTATTGGCTGCATTGAAAACCAGCATGCGGCCGAATGGCCACAGCTGTCAAACTTAACTGTGATATTGAGGTTGGTTTTTGTTGTTCTGCTTTGTTCGATTCTCTGCTCTTCTGATTCATTTAGCAGTAAATAATATATGAGAAAAAAGTCTGCAGAGAATTTTGTTTCATTGCAAAATATCCAAAACAAATTCCGTTTTTTATATCGTAGCATGCTCCAAATCAGATGCGCATTGAATTTTATGGTGAATATTGGCACGATAAGAGCCGAAAATTAATGCACCTCGGAAATTATGCGCGTTCACAACAACAAACACAAAATAAAAACAAATATATTCGATAAATTAAACATGAATTTCTTGAATATTTATGAAATTCAATAAAGTTATCTAAAAGAATGTAGAAATTGGTCTCCGATATACAGTTCATTTGCTTTACATTTAAAATTTGGTGCATTTATTTCTCCACATTTCTATTATTTCTAATATTTCAATATGGCGATTGGAAAAAAAATCACAATTCTACCATAAAGCCAAGTTATCTTCGCAATGACTACTTTAAAACTATTTGGTTATTTGGTGGCTTTCCTCAATGCCAATTTGCCGCCTCATGCTTACTGGAGGCAAAATGGTTTTAAAATGCTTTTTCATCTGGCCATAATAAGATAATATGAATGAGTCCTAAAACGGCATTTGAAAACAGCATGTTATGAGTTCATAAAGTCGAAATAAAACCTGTGATAGGAGTAAAAGGAATTTGAGAAAACTAGGTTTTAAGATCGTTTTAAACAAGCTGTGTAGGTTCTCATAAACCTGACTAAAATGTGAAACCTATTGGCACCTCTTGGTGTCATAATAAAACCAAATTGATTTCTAGTGGCTTTGATAAAACCTTAATAAAACTTAATAAAGCTGGATGGTTTTGGCAATGTTACTTGGGATAGGTCTATATGCCGATGGATCTCCTGGTGGCTTCCCTGTCTTTGGTAGCAACACAAGGGTCTGAACTTTCCAGGCGTTCGGGAAGACGCCCTCGTTCAGCCACTTTTGTATCACAACCCTGAACATTTCGGGATCCAGCAAGATAGCCGTCTTGATGGCCAGGTTCAGAATACCATCCGGTCCCGGCGCTTTGTTCACCTTTAGCGACTTTGCTATCGCAATGAGTTCATCATTCGTCACCGTCGCCTCGTTGCCGACCCCCGTTATGCCGTTGTCAGTGCCCACGTGGTCACGGGTGTTCGGCTGAGCCGTCCACCTTTCCGTCGCTATGACAGCGTTAAGGTCTGGGATACTGGAACGCTGGTCATGGGACACATCTACGGCGGCGGGGGGCCATGGACTGGAGTCGTGGCTCGGAAAGAGTCCCCCAACGATCACCAGCAGCAGCTCTGATAAACGCTCTGAACACTTCAACCGGTCTGGGACTAGTGATGGAGACAGGGCTGCCATCCATGACAAGTATCCTTCATTTAATGACGTTTCTCAGCCTGGTGCTGCCTCATCTTTCAGATCGCTGCCTGTTGAATCCTCTGCCCCCTCATTGAATGCCCAGGGCTGCCATCCATGACAAGTATCCTTCATTTAATGACGTTGCTCGGCCTGGTGCTGCCTCATCTTTCAGATCGCTGCCTGTTGAATCCTCTGCCCCCTCATTGAAAGCCCTTCTATACTACAAGAACGTAGGTGGTATCAACAGTTCGCTCGTCGAGTACCAGTTTACATGCATTGACGTAGGCTACGATGTTTACGACTTCACGGAAACCTGGCTAAATATCCACACAATATTGACACGTATTATGTCTACCGGCTAGCCCGATCGTCACTCAATAGCAACAAGAAATCTTGTGGTGGAGTTCTTCTTGCCGTGCGCTCAAAATTCAAATCTCGACTTCTGAAGCCTCCCGAAGAGTCAACGGTCGAACATCTTTAGGTGGCGCTATCCACTAAAACCGGGACTCTGTTTATCTGTGTGGTCTATACACCCCCACCCCTCCACCCAGATCGTGTTAGTGACAGCAGCCTTATCGAAAAGCACGCTCTTTCTTTGGATTGGATCGTGTCACAAATGGGACCCAGCAACAACATCGTCATCGTGGGAGATTTTAACCTCAGCACGATTTCATGGCATATCGATACTAATGGCTTCCGCTATCCAGACAATTCCTGTTCGTCATTCAGACCGACTTCTCTCTCCTTGTTTGACGCTTATTCTACTAGACTACCAGACTTCGACAAGCTAATGGCATTCCGAACGCGAATAACAGTTTGCTGGATCTTTGTTTCATTAGCGAAATTTTTTGTCAAATATGTTCCGTTCTTCAAGCTCCAACACCGCTTGTCAAAAGCTGCAGAAATCATTCCCCTCTGCTTCTGACACTGGAGTTTAATCCTAAGTACAGCTTCCATGACAACATCGAAAACGTTTATTATGACTTCACCTATGCTGATTTTGAGCAAATGAACAACTTTCTCGCCGTCGTGAATTGGAACACGATCCTTGCAAACGGGGATGCGAATTTTGCTGTTTCGACTATGTGTGGTTTTTTGCTGTACGCCGTTGATCAATTCGTGCCTAAGAAACTCAACCGTAAGCCTCCCAAACCTGCTTGGTCTAATGCCGACCACAAACATTTGAAACGAGTTAAAAGGGCTGCTCTGAGGAAACACAGCAAATATCGCACCGATTCTACGAGGACAAACTAAGCAAGCGCCAACGACGATTACAACTCTCATCAGTCTTAATTGCAGAGTTGTCTCAAAAACTTCGGTTCGCCACGAACAGTCTTCAGGCGTGGTCGCGTTTGCATTTCGTGGTCGCGTTTCCCTTTTTTAACCTCTTTTTTTACCTTTTGATAACGTCACGCGCAGGTTTTACTGACCTTTGTAAATCTTATCGCGTAGAACATTTTACAGAAGACCTAATCATGCCGTGCGGTATTAAATCGTTCAGCATTAGCGACGACCGCTTTCTATAGAAGTGCGAATTTCGTTAAAAAAAATACCATGCTGTTTGCGTCTGTGTACAACGACAACGTGAGAATTTCATCACCGCATTTATGGTGCCTTTGTGTGCTGACTGCCAACTCATTTTACGGAAGGAAGCCGACGTGAGGAAGCTGCTTCATCAACAGGAACAACTTGTGGATGCAATCCGCTCTCAAAAAGACGCGAACTATCGCTGCTGACGCGGATTGCTGCTGACCTGAATAAATTCTGCATAGTATCAGAACTCTTCGAAAGTATTGAACACCTGGTTAAAGACGTGAAAGGAACGTTGGCAGTGACAATTGAAAATAATCAAAATATATGCAGCACAGTCGGTCAGCATACAAAGTCGTGTGACCTACCTATACACACGACCACGGCCAGCATCAACGAATCGAATTCCATGGTGGCGCAAAAAACATTTTGACGAACGGCTATTAAGCTTATCGAAAGATGCCGAATCGTCATCACCTCCACTCTACTCTGATGACTCAAAGCTTCGGGAAATTCTGGAAGAAGTAAAATTTGTTTCTGGGGCCGTTTCTAGCCTTCAGATCAATACAACCAAAAATACAGAGCCATATCAGAAGACCCTGGAAGAATAATTAGCAGAACGAACTTCAGTACATAATACTGTCCTTTCAAAAAATGAGCATACATCTTTTGGATTTTTGGGTCATAAATGGCATTGGAAGCAAGACTGGTCCAAAGTAGATGCCAAAGCTGCTGAAAAAGCCAAACGCATCAGAAAACGTAAAAAACAACAATTCACCCACACCAGACGCCCAGACTATGACAACAAATCCAACAACTTCCAAGGAAATGAAAGGCACACAAAAAAATTTGACAAAGAACTACTGGCTACTGCAAAAGTGCAATTTGCCTGCCCACCAACGTCTACTGACCACCCAATTGCAGCCCTCTCGGTATCAAAATTCATCAACTTAAAAAAAGGTGAAATAATCAACCCATACCGAGTAGAAAATCAGACTCAACGACATACTGAAGCAGACACAATCGAAAATACCGACACATCAACACATCGGGAATCGAATTCTACACCTGGCCGGTCATTTTACTCTATGCGCCCACCGCCCAGCGTAAGCATGGCGCAGCAATCAGCTGTTTCAATGCATCCACCTATGCTTACCGAACAACCATCATCAGCCGGAATTGAACATCCACTACTTTTGGACCCAAGGCGGCCGCCTAAAGTCAGACTGACGAAACAATCAGCATCTGGCAACCAACGCTTTCTGAAGGCGTGACTACGGGACCCTAAAATTATTGACTTAGTGCGGACCTACCTTTCATTCCTGCATGACCAACCACCTTCCGTATGCATTCGCGGAATCACAAAAAATAGTGCAACATTTTATAACCCTCAAAATATTCGAAAACACTAATGGGTCACCAAAAATAGATACGTTTGCGTTCCGTTGACGTAAATTTGACAGAAAACCTATGGGAAAACTGTCAAATTCACGCAAACGCATCCGCAACGTATCAATTGTGGGCCAGCCATAACGCGCCCTTTGGAAGAAGTATCATATAAAGACTGGACTCGGAAAAAATGAGACACACAAAAATGATCATCAAAAATTCATTTTAAATCGGATACTTCTCAAATTTTCAGGGATTAAATAACTATATATTAACTATGTTTTGGCATAATTGATTTATTGAATTTCCTCCTCTTAGCTGAATGCTCGTACATTTCTCTTAACACTGCTCATGAGATCTTGGGCGAGGCTTACACAATTTCTCCCAGTTTTTCTTCATCGGTTTTGAATGTTTTTCCGCTTTTCTTCAACTTCTTCTTCATTATCGCCCAAAACTTTTCGATCGGACGAAGTTCTTGTGTATTTGGCGGGTTCGCCTCCTTCGGGACCACATTAACGCCCTTCGCTTCGTACCAATCCATTACAGGCATGGCGTAATGGCACGAAGCGAGATCCGGCCAGAACAGCGTGGGACCACGGTGAGAGCGGAGGAAGGGCAGCAAGCGCTTCTGCAAGCATTCCTCACGATACATCTGCCCGTTTATGGTGCCGGCTGTAACGAACGGCTTGCTGTACCGTCCGCACTCGCAGATCGCCTGCCACAACAGGTACTTCTTCGCGAATTTGTCCATCTTTCTCTTCCGGAACTTTTCCGGAACCTCCATGCGGGACGTGCCGACAAAAAACTCGAGGCCGGGGATTTGTTTGGTGTCCGCCTTGATATATGTCTCGTCGTCCATGACGAGACAGCCTGACTTGACCAGCCACTCACGGTACAGCTTTCGCGCACGCAATTTGGCCACCGTGTTTTGCTTGTCAGTCCGGTTTGGCGCCTTCCTGACCTTAGCAACACGTAGCCAGCCCGCTTCATGGTCTGCTGGACGAACCACTTTGACGAATTGACCTTTTTGGCCACGTCTCGGGTGGAAAGGTTCTGGTGGAATAGTTCGGGTTATTCTTAAAGTACTGCCTTATCTTCCGCGCCTTCTCTGGGTATTCCGTTTTCGGTTTTCGGCCGCTTCCAGCACGCCGCTCGATGGTCTTCGTCTCATGGAACATCTTCACAACGCGGGACACGGTGGAATGGTGGATTCCAAGCCTTTTGCCGATCCATCTGTGCGACTGAACATGATTATCGATCACCGCGCCCAAGATTTGCTGGCGTAGCTCTTCTAGTTTCGAATGCATCTTGAAAACTACTTGACAGATCGCAATAAAATTTTGCATACATAAATATTACACGTTAAACAAGTATTAGCCAAATTTTTGCTCACGCGATAAAAAGTTACACTCAAAACAAAGCGTCGCATTTTTTCCGAGTCCAATCTTTAATAATATTGTAGGTATGACTAATCTTCCAAAAATGTCTTCGCCTTCCCAACAGAATGCGACTGAAATTTTGGTGTATTGCAAAAATTTCAATCGCATGAAAAGCCCAGCCAAAATGAAAGAAATTCAACAAAAACTTCTAGCTTTTTCTTTCAACATTATTCTGGCAACCGAAACAAGCTGGGATGAAAGCATTAAAAGCGAAGAAATTTTTGGAAATAACTTTCATGTATTCCGGCATGATCGTAATTTGCAACATTGCAATAAAAAATCCGGAGGTGGAGTTCTCATTGCCATCAATGCAGACTTTAATTCTCAAGAACTAAAAACTATCAAGTACAAAGAATTTGAGCATGGCTGGGTTAGAGCACTCATTGCTGATGAGACACACATTTTTGCATCTGTGTATTTTCCACCCAAACATGCCAATAAACAATATTTCGAATTATTTTTTTCAAAATGAAATCATCGTGTTAAACTTTAATAAACGGAATGCAAACTTCATCCCTGACATCGAAGTCGTAGGCGAAGACGAAACTTTACAATTTCTATTCGACCAAATTTCACATTTTGGCTTACACCAAATTAATCATATAAAGAATGCATATTTAGACCTCTTATTTACGAATTGCACTGAAGACTTTTGTGTGAGAACTTCATTGTCACCTTAATGGAAAACTAAAGTATTTCACACAGCAATTGAATATTCAATCTTCGTACATAATACTCCCTTCCCCAGCGACTGGAAATTCGAGGAACTTCTGGAATATCATAAAGCAAATTACGAAGAAGCAAAACGTAGACTATGTACAATAAATGGGCAGAACATAATAAGTATTGAAGGAAATGTCAACACTGAAGAAGGAAAATTTCATTCAATTATTCAGTACCTTATTTCAGAAACTGTACCAATGAAAAGAAGAAGGCGAACCCAAAACAATAAATTACCAGTATGGTTCAATCCACATTTGAAACATTTAACGAACAAAAAACAAAAAGCACACAAATTATATAAAAAGCAAAACTCTAGCACCAATTTGCAAAATTATTATGACATATGCAACCAACTTAACACGGCCATTAATACTGCACATGAAGAATATAATCGTTAAGTCGAAACTGAAGTCAAATCATGCCCCAAGAATTTCTTCAATTATGAAAAAACGAAATTGAAAAATAGCAATTTTCCATCACGAATGCATTTTGACGGAAATGTAGGTGATAATCCTTCTGAAATCTGCAAGTTTTTTGCAAATTTCTTCCAAGAAGTATATACTACATTCTCCGAAGAAGACCGTAATCGCGACTTCTTTGCATTCATTCCTGAATTTTCCAACAATATATATGTAAATCAATTACCTCCTCACGACATTCTCAGAGCACTAAAAAACTTGGATTGGACCAGGTCCAAACGGTATTACACCCGTATTTTTAAAGAACCTTTTAGACGAACTTGCCCTTCCCTTAGAACTTCTTTTTAATATGTCTCTGAAGAGCGGAACATTTCCCAACATTTGGAAATCCTCTTATTTGGTTCCGATTTTCAAATTAGGCACGACATCAGATATCCGCAACTATCGTAGAATTTTCATTATCTCTTGCATCCCAAAACTTTTTGAATCTCTCGTAAATGAAAATATTTTTCAGCAAGTAAAAAATCCAACTACAAGCAAACAACACGGCTTTTTCAAAGGTCGCTCAACTAATCTTCTTGAATTTGTAATTTTTATTCTTAATGCAATGGACAATGGCAAGCACATAGAAGCCCTTTACACTGACTTCAGTCAAGTATTTGACCGAATCGACATACCATTATTACTTTTAAAATTGCAAAAAATTGGAATGGAACCTGGACTGTCTCCAAAAGCTGGTCCATGACTATTCACAGACTTTTTCTCCTGATCAACACGGTTTTATGCACAAGCGCTCGACGGCGACCAACCTTACCGTATTTACATCGTTCGTCAACCGTGAAATAGAACGCGATCATCAAGTAGACGCCATATACACAGATCTCTCTGCGGCCTTCGATAAAATGGAGCATCAGATTGCAATGTCCAAATATGACAAAATGGGGGCTCACGCTCAATTGTTGAACTGACTCCAGCTTTTCAGAGGCATCCGGCGTTCCGCAAGGCAGCCACCTTGGTCCATTCCTTTTCCTGTTATATATGAATGACGTGAACTTGGTCCTCAGATGCCTGAAATTATCCTACGCGGACTTCAGGTTGTCCTACAGGCTGTATGTACTACGATATAAAATATCCAGAAGACGCCCATTTTCTTCAGCAGAAACTACAAGTGTTCGATGACTGGTGCCGGATCAACAGAATGTCCTTAAATGTGTCAAAATGCTTGGCTATCTCGGTCGAAAACGTGCGATGTATCTCCATGACTAAATCCTTCGAGGAACGCGCTTGAAACGTGAAACAGCAGTCAAGGATCTGGGAGTAATGCTCGACTCCAAACTGTCATTCAAGAACCACATTGCCTATATTGTTTCGGAAGCCTCATCGCAGCTAGGATTCATCTTCCGCTTCGCAAACAACTTCAAAGACGTTTATTGTCTGAAGGCACTATACTGCTCTTTGGTTCGTCCTTTTTTGGAGTACTGTGCTGTCGTTTGGCCCTCTTTCTACCGAAATGCAGTCCAGAGGATCGGAGCCGTTCAGCGATGGTTTATACGCTTTGCTTTGCGACATCTTCGTTGGAAAGACCCTCGCAGATTGCCAAGTTGGGGTTCCCGGCCAAATGATATTACCGAGCATATGGTCACGTTCAGTGACATTCGGTTGATATGACACCATTCAGCGAAAGCTTCCAGTTGTTGTTGCAGGAATAACGCGTCATGAGGTTTCTTAACCGTGCAGTAAAGTTTAAGATCATCGGCGTATGCAAGTTTAAAGCAGTCTAGGATCAAATTGACATCGTTCATATAGAGCAAGAATAAAAACGGCCCCAATTAAGCTCATCGACCTGGAATTGTTGGAAGAAAGGCGTATAGCGTATAGACTAAAGCGTGTTCAGTTGGTGACCTCCTTCAGGAAAACATCGACTGTTTCACTTTACTTGGTCTCTTGAACATCAACACTCGACGATGAAACCTACGTTTACAATCTTTCTTTATAAACCGGCACTCAAAGACCAACTACGGCAAACACGAACCTATGCTAAGCATGTGTCGCGTTTTCAACAGCTGCTATAACGTGTTTACTTTTAATGTATCCCGCGATGTTAATAAGCGTTGTTTCCGAAGATGTATGTGTTAGTTATTGTATGTAATTTAGTGTTATCTAGTTGTCATTGGGATAAACATTTTTATCTGTTGACGAATCAATGAATAAATAAAAATTAAATAAATAGTGCGTCTTACATACTCGGTACGCAACGAACTACATAGAAAATCACGAAAAGCATTCGTGCCGACACCTCAACCTGAATTGATGCTTTGAATGTGTTAAAAATTGATTTGTTTTCCGCTCGTCCGTAAAAACATATAGTTTTCCCCGCTCCGACGCGGATTGCTACTTCGATCTATGGATAAACGAATGAATAAGTATTTCTTCCGCATTGCACACCCACTTGACTCGATGTAATGTTCAATGAACGAAGTGTCTATGCATTACATCGAGTCACGTTTCATAGGGTACCACATGATTTGCTATAACCAGTGCGATCGTCCTTCAATTGTCTCGCTTACCCCATCGCACGCACGACACATCTCGTGATGGCCAAACTGCGAGATCCTGCCTGATGGATGGTTAGATGCAATCTGCTCCGAGGGGGCCCGCGTGTGGCTCAGATGAATGAACTGCCTGTGACTCAGCTATTCTAGGTCATCATCATCATCTTCTCGGCACGATGACGGCGAAGCGCGTCAAAATCTGAGATGAGCCACACCACCAAGGACTGACTGGCTGGTCGAGCTGGCGAGGAGCAAAAGAGCATTTTATTGAGTGCTCATGTGTAGCAAAATTCGGCTCGGAGTGAAAGAAAGATAATGCTTTTCATTTACAATGAAAAAGCGTTTCATTAAACTCATTACCACGTTACTTGCTTGAAGCGGCCGTTTCTGATGCATTGGGTCAAATGTGGCCTGGCGGAGGTGGATATCGGTGGGATTAAAGAGCCCATTCAGAAGGCAAGGGGAAGGGAAAGGCGTTATAAGGAGTGTTGTTCTTTTTTTTGCTGCTTCTGTTGTATCGGATCATAAGACAAGCGCTGATTGAAGCGCCACCATAGCAGACAATGAGTGATAATCATAATTTTCTAACGAAATTGATCGATTTCCGATTTGGTGATTGAGACACGACGTGGATGAAAGCGGATTGGTGTCGTGTTGGAGAGGAAATAAGCTAGCTAAGTTGCGGTCGTTTGAATAGACAAAAATTGCTTGGAGTAAAATGGTATGTTGTAGATTACTTATTTCCGGTTAGAAAAACTTGAGCAGTATTATTGTTTAGCTCGCGGTTTGTTATTCCATTTACCATGCATATACAGTTGACCTTAGTTTTATGCTAATTCATCAATATCACCGATCTGAATTCATAATGTATGAAGGGGTGGATCAGCAGAGCAGAGACACCCACGTGAAATCCACGGAAAATTAAGAATCTCCTTCCGACGATACAATCCAACAAATCGAATAACACATTTCACAATACTTATCAAGCTTTCTACAGGATGGCTTGTTGAGAACCCAAGTATCAATTTTAGTTTTATTCCAGCCGTATAGCACTATCCCCGGCTCGGTTGATAAAACTACATTCAAAACTGTTTTGTCTACCTCTATGCTTCTTTAAAGACGAAATTTGTACAAAGTGGCCCACTCTATAGACGGTTGTGAAAACAAGTTAATAAAACCTTTATAGGACCACACAGATTTTGAAAATGTTATAGTGAAAGATGTTATGACCACTTGAGAACCTTCATTAAACCTATCGGCTGCCATGAAAACCAGCATACGGCCAAATGGCCAATGCGCTAGATATCGGCTTTCCTTCATGCTGAGTGAACGCCCCACAGCACGTGGTTGCTTTGCGCAGACAGCAGCAGGCTGCAGGTCATGCTGCAGGTGGCAGTGTTGTTAGAAAAAACAGTCCAATGAGCCGTTCGTTTGGATAGTTATCAGTATTAGCTAAATAACTTTTTCCACAAGCGCCGAATTGCTTTGCGGTCGCCGAAGAAAAGATTTCCCAGAGATTGATTGGATGGAATTATTTTTAGAGAACAACGGGTCACCTCACCAGATTTTTCTTTGAAAAAGTAAGTTTCCCCTTAGAAAATGGAAAATGGAAAATTAAAACTGCGAGCTCTAAAATATAGTTTCACCGATCGAGCTGAAATTTTTCTATGTTGCGTCTCCAAAGAACTTTTTGTTGTAGAAACAGACAACAGGACAGTGTTTACTGCCATCTCATCAAAAAACCAATGCGCAATCACTATTCGTACACTAACTTCCGTTCAATGTAGAACGTTGATTTAATAAACTTTTCTGCAGGGTGATTATCCATGGAGACAGTAGTTTTATTTCAATTTCCATGGAGACAGTAGTTTTATTCAAGAACAATGGTCCTGAAATACAATTAGTTTGATTTTCATATTCATTGTTTGCAAAAAAATAGCAGTTGTTCATACTCATGTTGTTGAGTACATTTAGGATAGAGTAGAACGCAATCATTACAATGCAGTTTATTCGTTTGATCACCGTTGGAAGAATTGTTTGCTGCTGGAATGATTTTTGTCGGATGGTCGAACTTCTGAGTCTGATTTTCTTCTAGCGGTTCAAGATCGTAACTCATAGGTACTCGAAAACTACTGAACCGATCGGCGTGAAATTTTGTATGCAGGAGTTTTTGGGGCCAGAGAAGGTTCTTATGATAGTTTGAGACCCCTCCCATCTATCGAAGGGAGAACTCCCATCTCTGGAAGGGTTTTCTGGAGGCGAAAAATGTTTCTATGGTGGTTTGAGACCCCTCCCCTCTCCAAGAAGGGGGGGAGGTGCCATACAAATGAAACTAGAATTTCTGCATAAATCTAGAACTAAGAAAGCAAATCGAAAAAAAAATTGGCATATGGGGATTTTGGAGGCAAGAAATGTTTTTAGGGTGCTTCGAGGCCCCTTTTTTTTCTGGTACAAATAAAACACAAATTAAACCAAACATGAGAATGCTTCCTACTGTTATGAAAATTCTAATGCAGGGGTTTTGGGGCCAGAGAATGTTCTTATGATGGTTCGAGATTCCTTTACCATCTGGAAGGGAGGGAGGGGGGGGGGGGGGGCTCCCATTCAAATTAAACACAAATTTCTGCATGTCGGACAAATTATGTGGAGGTTTTTTAAGGCAAGATTTTTTTCCACGGTGGTTTGAGACCCCTCTCCTCTTTCGAAGGAGGGGGGGAGGCTATCATACAAATGAAACACAAATTTCAACCAAACATGAGAATTCTTCCTAATGTTATGAAAATTTGAATGCAGGGGTTTTTGGGGCCGGAAAATGTTATTATGACGGTTCGAGTTTCCTTCCCCGTCTGGAAGGGGGGGGGGGGGGGGGGGGTTCTTATACATATGAAACACAAATCTATGCCTAACTCGAGAACTAATCAAGCAACTGGAACCAAATATGCTATGTGATGGTTTGGGAGGCAGATTTTTTTTCTATGATGGTTCGAGACTCCTCCCCTTCCGGAGGGGAGGGGGCTCTCATACAAATGAAACGGAAATTTCAACAAAACATGAGAAATATCCAGGCAACTACAACACAAAATGTGTATTTCGTGAGGAAAGCAGCATGTTCTGATAGGAGTTTGAACCCCTTTTTAGTCAAGAATGGGGGATGCTTGAGTTACTATCAGTGCTACACATGCACAAGAAGTTAATCTAAGGTTATGCATGAGAAAATGACGTTAAAGCTGGCAGAGTACGGCGTAGTTTGAAGATAAATGTTTTGTCAATGAAATGCTTCTACACAGAAAGAGAAACCATGGTAGAAAGATCTGATAGCTTAAAAATATACACCTACGTTTAATTTTCCAGAAATTACACATATTAGCAAACGAAAATATTTGAACAAAACTTCTTGCCAAAAGAAAAACCTTAAAAAGCGTCAGTTCTATTGCATTTCCATTCATTTAGTTGCAAGCGTAGCAAGGCTCGCACCGGGTTCAGCTATTTATGTATCTATATATATATATATATATATATATATATATATATATATATATATATATATATATATATATATATATATATATATATATATATATATATATATATATATATATATATATATATATATATATATATATATATATATATATATATATATATATATATATATATATATATATATATATATATATATATATATATATATATATATATATATATATATATATATATATATATATATATATATATATATATATATATATATATATATATATATATATATATATATATATATATATATATATATATAAAAATGAATTTCTGTCTGTCTGTCTGTCTGTCTGAACCTTATAGACTCGGACACTACTGAACCGATCAGCGTGAAATTTTGCATGAAGGGGTTTTTGGGACCGGGGACCCCTCCCTTCTCTGAAAGGGGGACTCCCATACAAATGAAACACATATTTCTGCATAACTCAAGAAATAATCAAGCAAAGGAAACCAAATTTAGCACGTGAGAGTTTTTAGAAGCAAACAAAGTTTCTATAGTGGTTTGAGACCCCTCCCCTTTCTGGAAGGGGAAGCTCCCATACAAATAAAACAGAAGTTTCTGCTTAACTCTAGAACTAATCCATCAAATGGAACCAAATTTAACATGTGGAGTTTTCTAGAAGCAATAAATCTTTCTATGGTGGTTCGAGACCCCTCCTCCCTTTAGAAAGGGGGGCTCTCATACAAATGAAACTGAGATTTCTGCATAACTCGAGAACTAATAAAGCAAATGGAACCAAATTTGGCATGTGGGGATTTTGGAGGCAATAAATGTTTCTATAGTAGGAGATCCTCCTCTCTCTGGTAGGGGGGGGGGTCCCATACAAATGAAAAACTAGTTTCTGCATAACTCGAGAACTAATCAAGCAAAGGAATCACATTTGGCATATGGGGGTTTTGAATGCAAGAAATGTTTTATGGCAGTTGAGACCTTTCGTCTTATATAAAGGGAAGATGTACCTCATATACAAATAATCACAAATTTTGCAATTCATCCTACTTGAGAACTAATCAACGAATTGAACAACGTGACAGGATTAGTTAGTAATGTTTGTTATAGTTATTTGAACCCCTCCCGTTCAGCAAACATTAATATAAAACTAAACACAATCCTTCAACTGCCCAATTGTTTGATTCATCGTAGGTTGGGTGAAATTATTATATATATATATATATATATATATATATATATATATATATATATATATATATATATATATATATATATATATATATATATATATATATATATATATATATATATATATATATGAATATAGAAACATATGATATATATATATATATGTACATATATACCTATATATAAAATGAATTTCTGACTGTCTGTCTGACCCTTACAGACTCGAAAAGTTCTGAACCGATCTGAACAAATGATACAGCGTTTTTGGGGCTGGGGAATGTTCTTATGATTGTTTGAGACCTCTTCTCTCTCAGGAAGGGGGGCTCTCATACAAATGAGACACAATTTTTTGCATAACTCAAGAACTAATCAAGCAAATTGTACCAAATTTGGCATGTGGGAGTTTTTGAAGGCAAGAATGTTTCTATGGTGGTTCAAGAGCCCTCCCCTTTCTGAAAGGAGGGAGGGGGCTTTTATACAAATGAAACACAAAAGTTTGCATAACTCGAGAACTAATCAAGCAAATGGAACGAAATTTGGCATGTGGGGTGTTTTGAAAGCAATGATTGTATGATGGTTTGAGAAACAAATGAAACATAAATTTCTACCAAACATGAGAACTATCCAGGTTACTAAAACACAAAATGTGTATTTCTCGGGTAAGAAGCATGTTCTGATAGAAGTTTGAACCCCTGCTTAGCCAAGAAAAAAAAAACTCATTCCGAAAAACAACCATAAACGTGCCAGTTCTCTTAAAAGAAATCATTCAGTTGCAGGCGTAGCAGCGCTCGCACCGGGTTCAGCTAGTATAAAAATAAATTTCTGTCTGTCTGTCTGTCTGTCTGTCTGAACCTTATAGACACGAAAACTACAGAACCGATCGGCGTGAAATTTTGTACGGAGGGATATTTTTTGGGCTGGAGAAGGTTCTTATGATAGTAAGAGGCCCCTCCAATTTCTGGAAGGGGGGTCCTATACAAATGAAACACAAATTTCTGCAATACTCCAGAACTAATCAAGCAAAGGAAACTAAATTTAGCATGTGGGAGTTTTTGGAGGCATTAAATGTTTCTATGGTTGTTTGAGATCCCTCCCCTCTCTAGAAGGGGAAGCTCTCAAACAAATGAAAAAGAAATTTCTGCATAATTCAAGAACTAATCAAGCAGATCGAACCAAATTTGGTAGGTGGAGATTTTGGATGCAATAAATGTTTCTACGGTGGTTTGAGACCTCTCCTCTCTCTGTTAGGGGGAAGGGGTCTCATACAAATGAAACTGAAATTTCTACATAACTCGAGAATTAAGAAAGCAAATGGAACCAAATTTGGCATGTGCGGATTTTGGAGGCAGGAAATGTTTCTACTGTGGTTCGAGACCCCACCTCTCCTCTTTGAAATGGGGAGCTCTCATACAAATAAAACACAAATTTCAACCAAACATGAGAATTATCCCTACTGTTATGAAAATTTGTATGCAGGCGTTTTTGGTGCCGGGGAAGGTTTTTATGATGGTTCGGGACTCCTTTCCCGTCTAGAAGAAGGGCTCCCATACAAATGAAACAAAAATGTCAGCATTACTCGAGAACTAATCAAGCAAATGGAACCAAATTTGACATCTAGGGGTTTGTGGAGGCAGGCAATAAAACAAAAATTTCAACCAAATATGAGAATTATCCAGGCAACTAAAACACAAAATGTGTATTTCTCGGGTAAGAAGCATGTTCTGATAGAAGTTTGAACGCCTTCTTAGTCAAGAATGAGGTATGTTTGAGTCACTCTCAGTACTACATTATGCACAAAAGGTTCATCTAAGGATAAGCAAGAGAAAATTACGTTCAAACTAACAGGATACGGCATAGTTTGAAGATAAATGTTTTGTATATGAAATGCTTCTTCACCGAAAGAAAAACGAAAACTAACGATCCGAGAGTTCAATTAAAAATACACACCTTCGTTTTTTTTGCAGAATTTACACACATTAGCAGAAGAAAATATTTTAACAAAACTCATTGCTAAAAAAAAACCATAAAAGCGCCAGTTCAATTAAATTTTCATTCATTTCAAGCGTAGCAAGACTTGCACCGAATACAGCTAGTGTATAATATAAATAAACAAGCTGAATTAATTGACTGAAGCTGAAGGTTTGCGACTGTACAAACTATATCAAATATTACCATGACTTTCTTCAGAGTTAAGTCGCACTATATCAGCCATTTTCACAACGCACGGATGAACTGAAACTGCTGTTGGCTGCTTAAGAACTTTACCTCCAGATTTCGAACAATATAGATCACTTTGATTAAAATGGAGCTGAAAATTTAAATATTATTGAAACTGAAGCCCTTCAGAAAGATGCAGTTGAAAATAAAAACATACACTACACAGCAGGGTTGTTTCCGACACTTGAAAATTCAAACGCAAGCCGCAAAACTCCAGCCACTTTCTTCTTAAATCCAAATTATTCGGGAAACGGAAGAAGATTACACTTGAGAATTTCGCCTTTTGTTGTATTCACACGGAGCTGAAACAAAACTTTTGGAAATACTTCATTTTCATTTGAATTTAAGGAATCGCGAGACGTAAAAAAACCGATCGTATGGTCGGCACTTTGAAAAAGTCACTAGCCAGCAGTTACTATGAAGTGCTGCCAAGATTGCTTTGATGTTTATCTCGTTGCCATATCTAAAGATTTTGTCACCGCTGATCTCTTATTATAGTATCTCTAGTATAAGCCAGCCACCATCACATCGCCAATGTGTTTAGAAATGCATTAACTAGCAACATTAGCATGACCAGTTACTAGTTATAAGCAGATAATTGATTTCAATTATCTGCAAACAACTGTTGCAAATATGACGCTGGTATTGCTGGACAATGAATTGTTGCATAATATTAGTAAAGATGTGAATAGGCCATACGACAGGTCCAAAGAAGATCGATCAAACATGGACCATTTAAAATCCATCCTTTTTGGGACGATCAATTCGATTTTCCCAGCCAAAGAGTTCGTTTGGATTGGAATTTATCTAACATACAATTCGAAATTCTTGTCAAATGAAAGCCAGCGTTGGCTAAGCAAGTTTCGGCTTGCCCTTCACCTCATACCTTAAATCATGTGTACAATTTGAAACGCGGCTTGGAAATTTAAACGGGTTCTATATTCTTCCGAAGCAAAAATATAACCACTGCAAGACTCCGACAAGTGAATGGCATTTTAAATACAAACAACCGTTTACTTGATCTTTGCTTTATTTGTGAAGAATTGGGACGGAGTTGTTCCATTCTCTAAGCGCCTGAACCGCTCGTCAAAAATTGCAGGCATCACCACCCTCTTCTCGTTAAGCTGGAGATCAACCCTGTGCAAAGCTTTAAAGACTACGCCGAAAACTTCTACTACGACTTCAACAAAGCTGACTTCGAAGGAATGGAAATCTTCCTTGCTAGAGTGGACTGGAATGAGACGCTCGGTAACGGGGATGTAAACTTCGCTGCCTCAACGATGTGTAGCGCTTTGCTTTCGCTATCGATCAGTTCGTGCCGAAAAAAATCAACCGGACGCCTGTGAAACCTGCTTGGTCAAATTCCGAACTTAAACACTTGAAACGACTGAAAAGGGCTGCCCTGCGGAAACATAGCAAATATCATACAGATTTTACAAAGGCTAACTACGAACTTGCCAATAACAACTACAAATTCCTTAACAACTGCTTGTATAATGCCCATCAGAATCAGCTGCAGGGTTGTCTCAAAGCGAATCCAAAGAGTTTCTGGCGCCAGGTTAACGAGCAACTGAAAGAAACGGGATTGCCTTCTAATATGACGGATGGCGTTTCAGATGCCACCTCAATCGAAGATATCGCCGATTTATTTCGCATGCAATTCAGCAGTGGTTTTTCCAACGAAATTCTTGATGAACAGGATATTGCAGCTGCCCCGAGTAACGTTCCTCGTATGTCTCTATTTGGAACTTCATTTTCCGTCGACAGTGTCACAGTGGTTTCAGCCGGAAAGCAGCTTAAATCATCTACTGGAACTGGTCCTGATGGCATTCCCTCACTGATCCTGAAACGCTGCCTAAATACTCTTGCGACGCCTTTAGCCAAAATTTTCAATTTGTCAATGTCTTCAGGCGTTTTTCCTGACTGTTGGAAGGAATCTTTCGTTTTCCCTATTCACAAAAAAGGATGCAAACGAACTGTCACTAATTACCGTGGAATTGCTGCGTTGAGTGCCATTTCTAAACTCTTCGAACTAATTGTTCTGGAAAAGCTGGTTCAGGACTGCTCGCATATGATTTCGCAGGATCAACACGGATTTATACCAAAGCGATCCACAACGACTAATCTAACTGCTTTTACTTCGTTCATTATTCGTGAGATTGAACTTGGCCATCAAGTAGACGCCATATACACCGACCTCTCCGCTGCTTTTGATAAAGTGAACCATGAGATTGTCATTGCGAAATACGACACAATGGGCATCCACGATAATCTTCTTGTTTGGATTCGTTCCTATCTGACTGGCAGGTCTACGTCTGTAAAGATTGGTGACTATGTTTCATCACCTTTCCCCGTTACCTCTGGAGTTCCTCAAGGCAGCCACTTGGGGCCATTCCTTTTTCTGCTGTATATGAACGACGTGAACATAATCCTCAAATGCTTCAAGCTCTCTTATGCGGACGACCTGAAGCTCTACTACATAATAAATGGCCGTCATGACGCTCACTTTCTGCAACATGAGTTAGAAGCATTCGACGATAGGTGCAGGCTCAACAGGATAGCACTAAATGTGTCCAAGTGCTCGGTCATATCGTTCGGGCGAAAACGGGTGATGCTTTCCTACGACTACACCATAAAAGGGGCAAAATTGAAGCGTGAAACGACAGTTAAGGATCTGGGAGTCATGCTTGACTCCAAATTGACGTTCAAGGATCACATTGCTTACATTGTTTCTAAGGCCTCTTCGCAGCTAGGATTTATATTTCGTTTTGCTAAAAGCTTCAAGGACGTGTACTGCCTCAAAGCATTATATTGTTCCTTGGTTCGCCCAATACTGGAATATTCCGCCGTAGTCTGGCCTCCTTTCTACCAAAACGCAACCCTGAGGATAGAAGCCGTTCAGCGAAGATTTATTCGTTTCGCTTTGCGGCATCTGCGTTGGCGCGACCCACGAAACTTACCAAGCTACGAAAGTCGCTGCAAGCTTATCAACTTGGAGCTACTGGAAGCAAGGCGTAACGTTGCTAAGGCGTGTTTCATCGGCGACCTCTTGCAGGGGCACATCGATTGCTCCAAGCTACTTAGTCTTCTTGATATCAATACTCGACGTCGCGACCTCCGTTTACATGCTTTCTTCAACAACCGGCGATCGAGGACTAACTATGGTGTACATGAACCCGTGTTAAACATGTGCCGCGTTTTTAATAGTGTCTACCACGTATTTAACTTTAACTCTTCCCGTGGACTAAATAAGTGCAATTTTAAAAGATGTTTGAGTTGATTTAAATTGTAGCTGTCCTTTTATTAAGACCTAGTTCATTGTCATTGGGATAAACATTTTATCCGTTGACTTATATTAAATAAATAAATAAATAAACAAGCTATGAGATGAAAAGAAAATTAAAGGGAGAAAAGAAAAAATGTTTAATATAAATGTTGTGGGGGGTGTGGGGGTTTTTTTTGGGTTTGTGTTATTTGTGGGAGGGAAAGGGGGAGGGGGGGGGGTGTGTAGTGGGGTGTGGGGGGGGGGGGTAGATTCTGTGTTTGTGTAAGGCATTTTCTAATTTTGAGTATAATAAATGTACTTTTGTTAAGACCTGAAATGGGAACACAAGTGAATACAAAATACCTTTATACCTCTAACCTTCCGAGATGAGTGCAAGAAATGTATTTTTAGGTACCTTTTTCCTAAAGTACATCTGAAAATTGTTGTTCTTGATTGTAATTTTACACCTGAATAATCCATCGGAAAACTCTTGCATTTGTTTTAATGTTTCTATTCAAAGCAAAAAGTATCTATTCATTAAAAAAAAACTCAATGAAAATTTAAATACCCTCTTCTCAACCGGAATATTAATGTGTGCGAGTATAACCCCACATGGAGCGTTTTACACCAGCTTTCCACAATTTTACAGCGTGCCAATTTAACATCCATTCGTTCAACGCTTGCCAGATAAAAAGTCAAAAGCAAACTGAGCGTTTGCCGAGAATCTTTGGCCCAAGAGCATTTGCACTGGAAACAACTAGGTCTCTCCAATTGAGGCACATAAAAAAAAACTCACTGGCGCACGTGTTAAACTGCTTGAAGAAAAAAAAATGTTTTGCCCAGCCACAAATGGTATGATTTTAACTCGATTACTCTTAAAGGTTTTCCCTAAAGCGGGCAGCGAGCGTGCCCGCGATTAGAGAGAGGCGCCCACTATGGAAAACCATTAACACCACGTCCGCGTTGGATACAAATGGAGTCAATTTTAACGGTTCGATTGGACTAACGAAACTCAATATCCGAAAATTGCGCCTGATTGCCCGGCTCTTTTTTTTTCGCCCAAAACCAATCCCAGTGACGTCATTGCTTTATTCTTCCCAACCTGAATTCTCTTCCCGTGTTCGTTTTCTTGCATTATAATTTTTCCGTTGATTTCATTTTCGATCCATATCTAATCGTAACGAACGCTGCCACCACAAGCAAAAACAAACTCTCGTTTTCAGAGATCGTCTGCCGCGATAGCGTTTTTAATTGAATAATACTTTCCTTGTTTTGTTTAATTAAATAATTGCTTTTAATTACATTCGATTTTTTTTTCTTGTGCAGCCTTCAGCTGTTTGCCATTATTGTGCCCTTTCGACATCCTCCGTACAGCACCGAAAGAACGAGACGAACGAGCATGTTTAAAATTCATTCGATTCACATAAAACAAGATGCATTCAGGAACACCTTAGCTTAGAACCGGCTGTAGGTTCGCATTGGCTTGCTTCGACCGACAAAAAAGGAGCATAACAATTGTCACCACGCTTGCTTGGTTCGCCGAACCGAACTCCTAGTAGCGCTGGTAGTGGTATTTGCGAGCTTTTGGCGACGCTGAAAAAACACCAATACCAATCCGCTAAAACGTGCATCAAAAAAGCTTCTTTAGATAAAATAAACAGAAAATTTCATTCGCCTTTTGATCATCCCCCGTAGCAACAACCCTTCCACCGACGACGGTGGTGATGGTGGTGGTGTTGGTTATTGGATGGGCTGCTGCCTTTTTCGGTTTCGCTCTCGCTCTCGTTTTCGTTCTCGTTTTTTCCTCCCCGGTTCAAGTAGTATCGGTATCAGCCGCACGAGTCGAGAGTCGCTCGCTTGTCACTGTGTTGTTCCGGCGACGGTGGCGGAAGGTGCAACGTGGAAGACAAAAACCGGCCAATCGAGAGCGTTTTTGAGTCGGCGTTGGAGGCGGAGTGACGTAATTGTTCCGGCGATTGCGCACCATCATCACCACCATTCGTCGGCCGTCGTCGTCTTCGTTGCTGGCGAAGCTCGGCTACGCATACATGCTGGCTGTTGCTGCCGAATAGAGATATATGTGCGGAAAGGTCAGGCCAGGTCGCACGGGTGGATAAATGTCCATTTTTATCCGGGGAACCTGGAGAGAGAGGTACGGAATTAATAATGATGTGGACTGTGTAATGAAGGCAACGGGGGAAGAATACCTGATGATTGTGGAACGGAATAGGAGCTTTGTGCGTTGAAGCGGTTGGGTCCCGGTCGTAGGAGGATGGGACTTGGGAGTTGTCTCAGAGGCAGGAGAATTTACTGAATGGGGTGCTTCGGTGGATTTCATGGGCTTGTCTTTTGATGAAGGTTGGAAAACTGCTGCAAATGTTAATCTTCAATGTTTAATCATAAAAATGAAAAAGGGTAATTGACCCAATAGTGGAGGACCTTGACAGGTGTAATTGATATTTTACGAATTTTAAGTCAAATGTTATTAACATTTACCACATTTTTGAAAGTTTTTGGCATTTACAAAGGCTTGTACACTATTCTTGACGTTGAAACACATTTGAAGTACACATATAGTGCATGAAATATCAATAAATTTCAGGTATTCAATGGTTCCTATAGTTGTAGTATATAATTTTCTAGAAAATATTGAACTGAACTGAACGAATTTTAATCAATTTTGTTGTTTTTCCTTAAAAAATCGATGAGTTTTGGAGGCAAATTGGAGACAGTAGCAGTAAAGATTATTTTTGGCTCAAATTACACTTGATTCAAATCATGCAGTTAGTTGCCATTACGATACACTTCTTCTTCAAACTCGTGTCGCAATAAGAGATATATTTTTAGCTTATGTAGTGTATATTTATTTCAATCATTGCAAAAGTTCAAAACATATTGAGGGCTTCAAATGCAAGTAAAATTGCTAACACCATCCTGCTTTATTAAGTTTTATTAAAGTTTTATGAAAGCCACTTGAAATCAATTTGGTTTTATTATGGCACCAAGAGGTGCCAATAGGTTTCATAGTCAGGTCAGGTTTATGAGAACCTTCACAGCTTGTTTACAACAATCTTAAAAACTTTTTTCTCAAATTCCTTTTACTCCTATCAAAGGTTCGACTTTATGAACTCGTAAAATGCTGTATTGAAATGCCGTTTTGAGGACTCATTGATTTTATCTTATTATGGTCAGTTGAAAAAGCATTTTAGAACCATTTTGCCTCCAGTAAATGCATTAAACGGCAAATTGGCATTGAAGGAAGTCACCATAAGACCAAATAGTTTTATAATAGTCATTGCGAAGGTAAATTGGCTTTATGGCAAAACTATGATTTTTTTCCAATCGCCATATTGAAATATAAGAAATAAATGAAATGTGGAAAAATAAATAAATGTGGAAAAATCAAATTTTCAATGGTATGCATATAAACAGTAGATCGGAGACAAATTTCGGCATTCTTTTAGATAATCTCATTCAATTCCAAGCACTTTTCAGGAAATTCATGATTAATTTATCGAATATATTTGTTTTAATTTGATTTATGTTGTTGTAATTTCCCATAATTTTCGATGCGCATTAATTTTCTGCTCTTATCGTGCCAATATTCACCATAAATATAGTTGCGCACATAATTTGGAGCATAATACGCTGTAGAAAACACAATTTGCTTTGGATGTTTTGCTATCAAACAAAATTTCCCGCAACACTAGACCTTTTTCTAAACTGCTAAATGAATTAGAAGAGCAAAGAATCGAACAAAGCAGAACAACAAAACCAACCTCGATTTCACAGAGAAGTTTGACAGATGTGGCCATTTGACCACATTCTGGTTTTAATGGCAGCCAAAAGGTTTTATGAAGGTTCTCAAGTGGTCATAACATCTTTTACAATAACATTTTCAAATTTTTTATGTTCTTATGAAGGTTTTATTAACTTGTTTTCACAACCGTCTATAGAGTGGTCCATTTTGAACAAATTTCGGCTTTAAAAAAGCACAGAGGAGGTGTTGGTAGACAAAACCGTTTTGAATGTAGTTTTATCAACAAAGCCGGGAGGCGGCTATACGGCTGGAATAAAACTAAAATTGTTTCTTGGGAATGGTGAGTAAACAGCTTTGAAGAAAGGTACGACAGACTTTCGGTCGTCACAAGCTCCTAAAGGGTGTATTCGATAAAAATGGCACACACATATATACTCATCAAAATTAAACTGATTATCGGTTTTTTTTTTAATTTTGGGGGGAAAGAAAAATAAGTATTGAGTTTTGTTTAACATTTTTTGTATTCAATTTCGTCTCCCATCCCGAATGCCCGCACCTTCCTTTTCACTCCACCCATCAAATTTTGTACAACCGATTTTCCCAGTGTTTTTGTTGTTTTTACCCAAATTTTCTTCAATTCTAGCTCTGTTTTTATAGTTTTTGGATGTTTGCGAAGTTCCGTTTTCATAATTGCCCAGAATTTTTCAATTGGACGAAGTTCCGGTGAATTTGGTGGGTTCATATCCTTTGGCACAAAATTGACTCCGTTGGCTCGGTACCACTCCAATACGTTTCGAGCGTAGTGGCAGGATGCTAGATCAGGCCAAAACAGAGTTGATCCTTTGTGCTTCTTAATGAATGGCAAGAGACACTTCTTAAGGCACTCTTCCGTGTAAATCGCACCGTTTATTGTTCCGGAAGTGATGAAGGGAGCACTTATTTCACCACATCCGCAAATCGCCTGCCAGATTAGAAACTTCTTTGCAAATTTCGATAGTTTCTTCTTTCGAACATCCTCCGGAACATCGAACTTCGACTTGGCAACGAAATATTCTTGCCCAGGAAGTTGACGGTAGCCGGCCTTGACGTATGTTTCGTCATCCATCACGATGCAACCGGATTTGGTGAGCAGCTTCGTGTAAAGTTTCCGGGCGCGGGTTTTCGCAGTGATGTTTTGTTTTTCATTCCGGTTTGGGGCTTTTTGCACTTTGTAAACATGTAACCCAGCACGCTTCATGGTTTTCTGCACAAAACCGACTGACACCTTAGACTTTTTAGCGACATCTCGAATTGACATGTTTGGACGGTTCTTGAATTGTTGTACGACTTTCCTGGCCATTTTACTGTCCATTGGACCACTTTTACGACCACTCCCTTCCTTCCTTTGGACACTCAGACGCTCCTTGAAGGTTCTTATTACACGAGACACAGTTGTATTTGCAATTCCAAGCCTTTTAGCAATCCACCGGTGGGACGCCCCTGGATTTTGATTGTGAGTGCACAAAATTTTCTCACGGACAATTTCTTGTTTCGACGACATGACTGGAACTACTGAATGTATAACTATGAAACTTGGCAGATGTAAATAATACACTATGGATAAGATCTACTAAAATTTCTAGGTTTTTTACTCATACGATTCAAAAGTTACAGAAGATTTTCTGTGTGCCATTTTTATCGAATACACCCTTTACCTCACGCCTCCACGAGTCATACCACCGAGCTGACCACCAAAGTATAGACATTTTTCTTGTCTCAGTTAGCATGGGAGCGCATTCTAGATCCCGGAGATGTCAACCAAGCTGCACAAACGTGTTCACGTGTCTTGGCTTATGTCATTGACATGTATGTCCCGAAAAAGACCATCCGTGCTGATTCTCGTGTACCTTGGATGACCAACGAACTTCGGTCGCTAGAGACTACCAAGCGAGCTGCCTTCAAGAGGTTCAGTAAGTACCGTACGCTTCCGCAAAAACAATATTACGTCAGGCTTAACCACGAGTACGAGCGCTTAACCAATTCTGCTATCTAGAGATATACAACGCAAGCTTAAATCGCATCCAAAATCTTTCTGGAATTATGTCAATAAGCAACGCAAGGAGTCCGGATTACCATCCTCTATGGTGCTCGATGGCATAACAGCTTCGTCGCAACCCGATATCTGACATTTGTTCTCCATCAAGTTTGCTAATGTTTTTACAGATGAGCTACTCTCCTCAGACCAAATCTCGCTTGCTGCGCAGAATGTTCCGGTATACAATCAACCGATGAGCGGTGTGAACGTAACCGATGCAACGATTTCCAGCTCCGCGTTGCGACTTAAGACGTCGTTTGATCCGGGACCAAACGGAGTTCCATCCGCAATAATTAAGAAACACATTGATGTCTTCATTCCGCCGCTTCGTCGTATTTTCCAGCATTCCATTTCATGTGGTACGTTTCCTCAGTGCTGGAAATCTGCTCATATGTTTCCAGTTTACAAGAAGGGTAGTAAGCGCGATGTCAACAATTACCGGGGCATCACATCGCTGAGCGCTGTTTCCAAACTTTTTGAGTTGGTAGTGATGGATCCAATCGTCTCACATAGCAAGCAGTATCTAAGCACTGATCAACATGGATTTATTGCCGGCCGCTCGACCACGACAAATCTGTTATGCTTGACATCGTACGTTACCGAAACTATGACGGAACGGACTCAGACGGATGCTATTTACACCGATCTATCGGCTGCTTTCGACAAGGTGAACCACGCTATAGTGATAGCCGAACTTGACAGGCTCAGAATCAACGGTAATCTACTAGATTGGTTTCAATCATATCTTACTGATAGGCTACTTAAGGTTGCTATAGGAGATTTTCATTCTGCAAGTTTCTGTGCCTCATCTGGCATTCCACAAGGCAGCCATCTGGGCCCACTAATTTTCCTACTTTACTTCAACGACGTGCATCTTATCATCAAAAGTCCGTGTTTATCTTATGCAGACGATCTCAAAATCTATCTGAGGATTCGTTCAGTTAATGATTGTATTCATCTTCAACAACAACTTGATGCAGTGGCCAATTGGTGCACGATTAATCGGATGGTGATCGCTCCTGCCAAGTGATACGTCATAACGTTTTCGACGAAGAAGCAGCCGATAAACTTCAATTATGAACTGCTTGGATCGTCAATAGGCCGAGTGAAGGATCTCGGGGTGATTTTGGATACACAACTAAATTATAAGCAGCATGTCTCATACGTCGTTGTTAAAGCATCAAGAGTGCTGGGACTCGTCTTTAGAATAGCCAAAACGTTTTTCGACGTTTATTGTTTAAAATCGCTCTACATCTCTCTTGTGAGGTCTACGCTGGAGTACTGTTCTGCCGTTTGGAGCCCTTATCACAACAACGGTGCTGAACGAATTGAATCAGTTCAACGTCGTTTTCTTCGTTTCGCTCTCCGAAGACTACCTTGGAGGGATCGGTTCCGATTGCCCAGCTACGAAAACCGTTGCCGTCTGATCAATCTGCAAACTTTGCGAGTGAGAAGGGACGTCAACAAAGCATTGATCATCGTGGACGACCTACAAGGCAGAATTGATTGCGGGGCGATTCTTGAGAATATCGACTTGAATGTTCGTCCTCGGCCACTGCGAAATAATATAATGCTGAGGCCTCCGCTTCGTCGTACGAACTACGGACTCGAGGGTGCGATCAGCGGTTTGCAACGAGTGTTCAACAGAGTGGCTTCAATGTTCGACTTCCATCTTTTGCGTGCAGTTGTCCGTCGAAGATTTGCCGCTGCCTTCGAGCATCGCTGTAGCTGATAATGACTACGAAAAAAAATGTATTTTTGTGTCTATACTAGTATGTTTTCTTTAAGACTTGACTAATTCTGATTTGCTCGTTTATGGATGTATTAATTTTTGTAACATTGTTTTTTTTACATGCTTTACCAACATCATTGGGGCTGCTGAAAGATTATGAATAAACAAATAAACAAAAAAACGTTATTCCTACATTCAATGTATAATTTCAGCGCGCTTTGGGATCATCTTTGCGTTCCAAAACCATTTATCTTACGACCATGGAGCAACATTATAAGCATTAAAGGCTCAATTTGTTTTTCATTATTTCAGCATAACGTTTACAGTAGATGTCTTTGGACCAATGAATGTCAGATGTGTTTTATACATAAATAAATTATGTTCTCTTATTATTATTATTATTAATATTATTATTTTGGATACAAATATTAATCTTACTAGATATTAATGGGTATACTACAGTAGCTTAAAAAGAAGAA
Organism: Aedes koreicus; assembly: GCA_024533555.2. NCBI lineage: Eukaryota > Metazoa > Arthropoda > Insecta > Diptera > Culicidae > Aedes > Aedes koreicus. The sequence goes on from JAHHFK020000586.1 coordinate 212,127, forward strand.
ACCTATCGATGAGAGGATGACCAGTTATGATACAGATATACATTCTTTTATCGTTAACTGTCGTTCTCATATTATTATTTTGTTACGTCATTCTTTCATTTTATGTAATGGTATGAAAGAACATTATTATATTTAAATTAATTTTATTTCTTAAAATCACTGTAGTACCTATGCGAAGGAAACGGAACAGGATATCGAAATTTAAGATATACTCTTCTTTATATGATATATTATTTTAGGTCATCTCTGGAATCACCAAGTTTTGTAAACTAATTTTAAATTCAATTTTTTTCTGATGGCTATGATATATAGTCTAAATTTTCAGGTTCATATTGAATACGCAAGTTTTTTCTACAATTGCAGTAGGACAACAATCTGCAGACATGTAATTTAAAATATAATTGTTATTATCAGTTAATTTTGTAATATCCCTTCACTATATTATATATATTATTTTGTATGTCATTGTATGTTGATTATATGTATATCATTACCATTACCATCTTTATCATTACGGGTTTTTTCGTGATTTATATATTCACATATACAATTAAACATATTAGGTGCGCAACTAAGTTCTCGCTGTTTTTTTGGTGAAAAAGGAACTTTATTTGGAAAACAAAGGTTACAAACGAATTATTCAAAGTATTGTCCATCACTAGCTACGACTTTTTCCCATCTTTCTGGTAGAACGTGAATACCATTTCGATAGAACTGTTCGTCTTTTGATGCTATCCAAGAATCAAGCCATTTAGAGATGTCATCATATGAGTGGAATTACTGACCAGTGAGACCATGTGCCATCGAACGGAACAAGTAATAATCGGACGGTGCAATATCAGGAGAATATGGCGGGTGGGGTAGGACTTCCCATTTGAGCGTTTCCAAGTAGGTTTTCACGGGTTTCGCAACGTGAGGTCGAGCGTTGTCATGCTGAAGAATCACTTTTTCGTGCAGTGCTCGGCTCAATCGCATCAATTGAGTTCGATACCGTTCCCCGGTAATGGTTTCGTTTGGTTTCAACAGCTCATAATAAATAACACCAACTTGGTCCCACCAAATACACAGCATAACCTTCGCAGCGTGAATATTCGGCCTAGGCGACGATGTTGAAGCATGCCCGGGCAGTCCCCATGAATGTTTCCGTTTTGGGATACTGTAATGAATCCATTTTTCGTCACCCGTCACAATGCGATGTAGAAAACTCTTCCTTTTTTGCCGCTGGAGCAGTTATTCACAGACGAAAAAACGACGCTCAACATCTCTTAATTTTTTCATTGTCCAGTGAACAAGCGAACGGTGCGGTTCGTTGTGTACGCTCTCCGTTGCTTTGGAAGTTTGTCACGCGTTGTTTCCAAGTGCAGATTTTTTTTTCTCTCGATAGTGTCCTCATCGCAGTTGATATCGAGTTTAGCTTTTTCTGAAGAAGAAAACGTGTGTTAATCAGTGCAACGACGCTATTAATTGCAATTAGCAATCGAATAGCCATATTGCTCCGCATCTATTCACGGCACGCACACCAGCAGTCCATCGTGTGTAGCGTGCAATCGTTCATCTGCCAACCACCACCGACCAGCGTCTTCATCATCGTCATCATTTTCATCATCGCTGAGCTCCACATCTAGCCCGTACAAGCGGCCACACATCGTCGCTCGGCAGCAGTAGCACATTCGTTGACCGGCTGCAGCAGATCAGTGATACATATAAGATAAGTTTTTGTTTCTCCTGAATACATTATAATTTAATTTTGAGTGAGTGCGTGTGTGTGTGAGAGAGTGTTTTTAGCTTTAGTTTGTTTTTCTGTGTTCGATTATTTTTAATTGCGTGAGGGTTTGAGCGTCATAAACTCCCACGTGAGAGCCATGGATGATTTGTCGGAAGACGAATCATCTATGGCGCGAAATGATGGGGTAGCTCATAAGGTTACCCGATCACGTGCTTATCCAGATGGTTCAGCTGGTCCATGGGTTGTCTTCTTTCAGCCCAAAACGAAACCTCTTAACGTATATCAGATCTCCAACGATCTGACGAAGCGATTCTCGGCCGTGACCGAGATAATAAAAGTGAGACCGAATAAACTTCGGGTCGTTGTGTCCAACCTTAAGCAAGCTAACGAGATTGCTGTCTCTCAGCTTTTTACACTCGAGTATCGGGTGTATATCCCAGCTCGGGGTATTGAAATTGAAGGTGTGGTCACCGAAACGAGTGTGAACCCTGAGATCCTGCTGAAACAGGGGGTTGGTCGATTTAAGAACCACCTGCTTTCTCCAGTGAAGATACTGGATGTGATAAGACTTGGCACAGTATCGATCACTAAGGGTGAAAAGAAGTTTACACCGTCAGACTCGTTTCGTGTGACCTTCTCTGGCTCAGCCCTCCCTCAATACGTCGAGTTGGGAAAACTTCGACTACCTGTGCGGTTGTTCGTACCTCGGGTCATGACCTGCCAAAAATGCCAGCAGATGGGACATACGACCTCCCATTGCGGCAATAAGGCACGCTGCTCCAACTGCGGGGAGAAACACGAGGATGGCGCCTGCGCAGACAGCACACCAAAATGCGCTTTCTGTAAGGGAACTCCTCCTCATGCTCTCTCGTCGTGCCCGGCGTACAAACAACGCGGGGAACAATTGGAACGCTCGCTAAAACAGCGTTCCAGGCAATCTTTCGCCGAAATGGTGAAAAAAGCCACACCATCACCCGATGCCAATACAAATCCCTTTGCTCCTCTGTCAGATGACGAGTCTGACTTTGATTTGGCTGAAGAGGGAACATCGTGCAGTTTTCCGGAAGGTGCCCCACGGAAGCGAAGACGCGTCCGCCCACGGAAAGTTGCTGAAAAGAAGCCCGAGACCAGCATGCCTACTTCAAAAAAAGGTGGGAAAAAGGAAAATCCAATTCCTCCTGGTTTTCGTAGTACTAACTACACCCAGGACTTTCCATCTCTCCCGGGGACATCCAAAAGCCCTGATGCCCCGCTTTTAAGAACAGAAGCCCCCTCCTCAAGCGGGCTGTTCTCATTTGATAACATTGTCGAAGGTATCTTCAAGTACCTTGAAATTTCTGACCCTCTCAAAAGCATTGTATTGGCAATGCTTCCCACAGTGAAGACTTTCTTGAAGCAATTGACAATTAAGTGGCCCCTCCTTGCAGCTATCATTTCCTTCGATGGATAATTTTCCAAATGAGGTCGGGGATTTGATCACTGTTCTGCAGTGGAATTGTCGAAGTTTTGTTCCTAAATTGGAATCTTTCAAATTTTTGGCTCACAATACCGGTTGTGATGCATTTGCTATTTGTGAAACATGGCTCTCTCCCGAAATCGATCTTCCGTTTCATGATTTCAACATTATTCGTCTTGATCGTGAGGATTCACGTGGAGGAGGAGTACTTTTGGGGATCAAAAAGTGCTACTCCTTCTATAGAGTGAATTTTCCTCCTATTCCAGGTATTGAAGTTGTCGCATGTCAGGCTGTTATTAAAAATAAAAGCCTTTGCATTGCTTCCGTTTATATTCCTCCTAGAGCCTCAATAAACCGAAAACAACTTTCAGATATTTGTTCGGTTCTTCCTGCTCCGCGGTTGATCATGGGAGATTTTAACTCTCACGGTACAGGCTGGGGAGAACTGTACGACGACAACCGGTCTTCCTTGTTATATGACCTCTGTGACAACTTCAATATGACAGTTCTTAACAATGGAGAAGTAACACGTTTGGCTGGTCCATCCTCAATTGGCAGTAGATTAGACCTCACACTTTGTTCGAATTCATTATCGTTGGATTGCACATGGGATGTGATTCAAGATCCCCACGGTAGTGATCACTTGCCCATAAAAATTTCGATTGCCACCGGGTTCAATCCGTCGGAATCCATCAACGTCGCGTATGATCTTACCCGTTACATCGATTGGACAAAGTTCAGGACAGCAGTAGAGGAAGCCGTAACGACGGTAGAAGAGCTTCCACCGCTGGAGGAATATAACTTCCTCTCCAACCTGATCTTAGACAGCGCGCTTCAAGCTCAAACTCGACCAGTTCCAGGAACGTCATTTCGTAGGAAACCTCCTTCTCCATGGTGGGATCAACAGTGCACCGAGGTTTACCGTAAAAAGTCCGACGCGTTTAAAGTTTTCCGTAGACGTGGAATACCTGAGCACTTCGAAGTATACACGGCTCTCGAACGCGAACTTAAGAGTCTCATCAAGGCCAAGAAACGCGGTTACTGGCGAAGATTCGTGGACGGGCTATCGCGCGAGACGTCGATGAGTACTCTTTGGAACACGGCGCGAAGATTGCGTAACCGAACTACGAACAACGAGAGCGAAGAGTACTCGGACCAATGGATCCTCAAGTTCGCGCGAAAAGTTTGTCCAGATTCTGTGCCGGCACGGATGATTCCTCGCGAAACCACGAATTCGATAGATGAGAACAGCCAACCTTTTTCAATGGTAGAGTTCTCTCTCGCACTCCTTTCGTGTGGCAATACGGCTCCAGGGGCTGATAGGATCAAGTTCAACTTGCTTAAGAACCTCCCAGACGTCGCTAAGAGGCGCATGTTGTACTTGTTTAATCAGTTTCTGGAACTCAACATTGTACCGGATGATTGGAGACGGGTGAGAGTTATAGCCATTCAAAAACCTGGTAAACCCGCGTCTGACCACAACTCCTATCGACCCATCGCGATGTTATCTTGTATTCGAAAGTTGTTGGAGAAAATGATCCTCTTCCGTCTGTACAAATGGGTTGAGACGAATAACCTGCTTTCAGATACTCAATATGGTTTCCGTAGGGGTAAGGGAACGAACGACTGTCTCGCGTTGCTTTCCACAGATATTCAGTTAGCTTTTGCTAAAAAAGAGCAAATGGCTTCTGTGTTCTTGGACATAAAGGGGGCTTTTGATTCAGTATCTGTTGAAGTTCTATCAGATAAACTCCACGCTTGTGGCTTTTCACCATTAATGAATAATTTTTTGTATAATTTGCTGTCAGAGAAACATATGAGCTTCTCTCATGGAACCTCTACAGCTTCCCGATTTAGCTACATGGGTCTCCCCCAGGGATCATGTTTAAGCCCTCTTTTGTATAATGTTTATGTCAAAGACATTGACAGTTGTCTAAATGACAACTGTACGTTGAGACAACTTGCGGATGACGGCGTAGTGTCTGTCACGGGACCCAATGGGGTCGATCTGCAAGGACCTTTACAGGATACCTTAGACAATTTGTCTACTTGGGCTCTAGAGCTAGGTATCGAATTCTCTACTGAGAAAACAGAGTTGGTAGTTTTTTCAAGGAAGCATAACCCAGCACAACCGAAGCTTCAAATTTGGGGTAAGCCGATAACTCATTCAATGTCCTTTAAATATCTTGGGGTCTGGTTCGATTCAAAGTGCACCTGGAGATCCCACATTGAGTATCTGAAGCGAAAGTGCCAACAAAGGATCAACTTTCTCTGCACAATTACCGGGACCTGGTGGGGAGCGCATCCGCAAGATCTTCTAACGTTGTACCGGACAACGATTTTGTCGGTTATGGAATACGGTAGTTTTTGTTTTCAGTCAGCGGCTCGGTCGCACATCATAAAACTGGAACGTATTCAATATCGGTGTCTTCGTATCGCGTTAGGTTGCATGCACTCGACTCACACTATGAGTCTTGAAGTGCTGGCCGGCATGTTGCCACTCTCGGATCGGTTTACAGAGTTATCTCTCCGGCTCCTCACCAGGTGTGAAGTAATGAACCCCCAGGTAATCGAAAATTTTGAGAAGCTTCTCGAGTTGAATCCTCAAACTCGCTCATGACTTTGTACCATTTGTACATAACACAGGATGTCAGCCCTTCGCCGAACATTTCCAATCGTGTTTGCTTCTCCGACTTCGATAATTCGGTTCATTTTGATTTATCCATGAAGCAGGAGCTTCATGGAATCCCAGAGCATCATCGTCCTATGATTGCTCCGGTGATATTTGCTGCAAAGTTTGGCCAAGTTGATTCCACTAAATCGTTCTTCACTGACGGATCATTGATAGAGGAGTCAGCAGGCTTTGGTATATTTAATGAAATTTATAGCGCCAATCGTAAACTTCAAGCTCCTTGTTCCGTATATGTCGCTGAATTAGCGGCAATACACTTTACGCTAGAAATTGTTGCCTCACTAACACCGGATCAGTATTACATCTTCACGGATAGTCTCAGTTCTATAGAGTCTATTCGCTCCTTGAGGCCGGTAAAGCACTCCTCGTATTTTTTCATGAAAATACAGGAGCTTCTAAGTGCTTTATCTTCGCGTTATTTTATCATCACCTTTGTATGGGTCCCATCTCATTGTTCAATTCTGGGCAATGAGAGAGCGGACTCGCTGGCAAAGGTGGGCGCTATAGAAGGCGATATTTATGATCGACAAATCGCCTTTAATGAATTTTTTACTATTTTTCGTCAACAGTCACTCGTCAGCTGGCAGTATAAATGGAGTAAAGGAGATTTGGGGCGATGGCAACATTCTATCATCCCAAAGGTGTCGAAGAAATCTTGGTTTGGAGGGATGGATGTGGGTCGAGACTTCATTCGTGTGATGTCTCGCCTCATGTCCAATCATTATTCTTTGAACGCTCATTTATACCGTGTTGGGCTGAGCGACAGCAATCTCTGTGAATGTGGACAAGGTTACCAGGACGCAGATCACATTATTTGGTCATGTGCTGAGCATCGTGGAGTCAGATCTGAGCTTTATGATTCCCTTCGGGCTCGAGGTAGACAACCCAATGTACCGGTTCGAGATATTTTGGCTATACGTGATCTGGAGTTTATGAAACTCATTTATGTGTTTTTGACTAACATTAGCCTTAGATTGTAGTTAGTTTAACCTGTATGTTTACTTTAAGTTTTTTTTTCTCTGTGTTTGTGTGTGTGTGTTTTTTTTTCTCATTCTCAAAAATGTTAAAGTCAAAAGAAAACCTAAAGTTGTATTGTTATAAGTTTTTATCCAATTCCGAATTTAAAATAAACGTGCTCTGTAAACCACACTTCAAATTCCCGCCTATCTTCCCATCCATACAATTGTTATTCCTATTAACCTCGAGACGGCCGCGAGTAATCGGTTCTATCCCCTTAACATTAGTTTTAAGATAATTAATGTATATAAATATGAAAACTTGGCTCTGTAAAGTTGATTCGATTGAGCCTGTACAAATAAATGATTTAATAAAAAAAAAAGCCCAATATTCATTACAATATATATTTTTATCGAACTCATTTGAATGAAAACTAAATGCAAAAACAGTGAAAATTTTTTTTTAATGAAAACATTGATCAACCAGAATACAGCAGCATATGCGCCATTCAGCGCCAAGTTCCAGAATATGTCTACGCCAATCAGCGTCCAGGATAAGCAACAGCAACAACAACTCGAACACTTGCGACATTCAGCACCCTGTTCCAGTAGCAACGATATATCAGGCAGCAGCAGCAGCACGAACAAACTTTTAGGAGGGGAATCATGGGATACAGGGAAGGGAATGGAAGGAGAAAAAGTAACGATTTAGGAAAGCGTAGACGATGCCGAAATGTGATTACTCTCTGTTGATATAGCCGTATTTTTATCATCTCCGACTCTCCTCACATACAGCACGCCGTTTCGAGTAAATACCCCTCGCAGCTTTCCATCCTTTTTTAGTTTCAGTGCCTTGGTATGCAGTTCACGAACGTGGGTCCCAGGTTTTCGTTAATGTATATTCGCTTCCCAATTGTGAATCCAATTCCAGAGAGTGATAACGATCGCGACCGAAGGTAACATGAGTAAAAGTCGTTTCGCTGGATAGTGATAGCAAATTGTATCAAGATGACGTAGACAGTCCCAGCAGTTGTTACTCCTTTGAAGAGTCGACGAATGTCCACCAGGGGAAAATCTCCCTCCGCATAACCGAACGATCTGCACCAAGTTTGGAAGTATGATAGAAGATTTTCTCAAACTACAAATGGGATTCCGCTCACAACAAGATCGTTTACGCGAGCGGATCTGTGCAATGCGATAGACGTATACTCTTTAGATTTTTCAATAGAGCAGGACAACGTGGTAAATGTTCGTTTGTTTTCATCCCGTAGCCTCTCGATATCTGAAGCGATGTCATTGCGCAGTTTACTCATCTCCAACGTAATGTACGACAGCGATTCTCCCAGTCTCTTAAAATCCTCTTTCGCTGATCGTTGGTAGGTAGACAGTTGGGCTTGCATTAGATTTGCAAGGTCTGCAACGGTCATATCGCCATCACTTCCCTTTGCACCCACTTTAACGAGTGAGTTACTTCGAAGTCTGGTTTGGTGATCTTTGTCGGTCATGATGGCGGAACTCACTTATTGTTGCTCGAATGTGTGGTCCATTGTTCACAGAGCAGGATAACTTATGGCATGGAAAAAACTTTAGCAAAAAGTGCCAATTTTCAGTAAATCGCGGAAATAATTGACTTCAAACGTAGTGTCTACGGATTCAGTGCACTAGAACATTACTTGGAACGAAATCTGGCGGATTAACACGGAAAAAAACAATCGTTTTCACTGTTTGTACTAGGACAACCAATTTTACGTGCGCTTCATTCTACTTATCGGTACTCACTTTTGCCAGTGTATCCAAACATGGTTTTGGGGTTGGGGGGGGTTTGCCGTTTGGGCCATATCCGGGGGGGGTTTCGGTTCTTTCCGGGGGGAAAAACCCTGTCTCGGGGGGAAGGGAAGTGGAAAAAGAGCGGGTACAAGATATTTTTGGGGGGGTGCTCTCTGGGGGGTTGGGTTTTCTGGGGAAAAGTTGTGTGAGAGGAATTTTGGGTTGGGTGGGGGGGGGTGGGGGGTTGGTCATTCACGTAGCGCCACAAACTTTTTGGTTTGTTTTTAGGCGGCTTTGTTGACGACGATTGTTGAAAGGCGTCAAACAAATGATGGTAAAGTTGCTTGTACTCGGTGTTCAACTTCATATATATCGCTCTCGTAGAGTCAGTACGATACTTGCTGTGTCGCCGGAAAGCAGCTTGCTTCATTCTTTTGAGGTGTTTAAGATCGGCATTATACCAGGCTGGCTTGAGTGGGTGTTGTCATTCGTGTGAGATACCGGAAAGGATGAAATGGAGAAAAGAGAGAGAAAAGAGAGAGAAAAGAGAGTAGAAGGGTGGAACAATGAAGCCAAGAACGGAGGAGGATGGGGAGAACGTGATAGACCAGAGGATCGAGCAGACGTGGCACCAAGTTGGAGAGTCTTTTTTTGTCGCCGAGAAAGTCTGGATCGGAAAAGTGTTGAGGAGTCAACGAAGTGACTGCCTGGGAGTGGACAATCGACGGAATCGAGAACGGACGGCGTCGTGTCCCAAAAAGGAACCAACCGACCCTGTGGAAAGCGTCCCCGGCACCCCATAAGTTTATTCGAGGATCCCCGGAGCGGCGAGTCCCGTGCTGGTGGCCGGTGAGTCATCCTCCATTGCCGCGCCACACGCCACGTGCCCCAGTGACGGTTGTTCCGGGAGGTGAGGGGGGGGCGAGGTCCTGCAGGGTTCGCCTCGCTTTCTCAACCCAACATCCATGGTTACTGGGCCGTTTGCGAGCGCGTGGAACGTCGCAGCGAAACCGGGTTCAAGATGGACGAGTTCCCGACCTGTTGAAAGAATTTCAAGGTAACCACAGCCTTTCCAACTCTCTCTCTCACACACACCCCATGTCAATCCGCAGCAGAACGGCCGCAACGACCCCCTCCCCCTTTTATTCAATGTGTCTTCTCTAGAAATATAAGATGAAAACCTTTTTACTGTTGTGTTTGTGCCATTCTTTAGCATTGAATGATCTTCTCAAGTGGTGTTTCCCTTGGTTCGCTATTTTTTCTGGGGTTGTTGGTGAAGTAAGTGACGTCGCTCTAAGCAAGTAGAAAGCCGGCCCTGAGTGGGTATCGACTGAGCTAGAGCTGATTATAATTGGCGATCCAACTAAACGAAAAAAAAAATTCTTTTCTGAAAGAACTTTTTTTTTCTGCTTGCTCCGGGTGACTCACGATTCGTTCCTCTATTCATCGTGAAGGTTTCGTTGTGTCACGTTGACATAGTTGCTCTACCACAAGACAAACTCTGTTTGATCCACATTAGGTTATATTATCAAATCATAGATACTATTCGGAAGATATACGGGTGTATTTATCATAGTTGTACTTTTTTTTCTATTGAATTCTACTGATTAAGTTAGGCTTAGTGAATTGAATTGAAAGTAGGTTTAATTAATAGATTTGGAAACTAGGATTGAATGAATTGATATGAAAAGTGAATTGAAACTAGGATTAAATGAATTAAATGAAAAAGTGAATTAGAAACTAGGGTTAAATTAATTGAATTAATAAGTTTTGAATTGTTTGGTTTTTGAGGTGTTTTAACAGCTATAATCGGTCAAAATGGCAAGCGTGATAGATTTAGTAGTTGAAAAATTGAATAAACTCTATTATGATATGCGGGTAGACCACCTCAATGAAGATGAGTTAGATTTTGAACTGGACGTTAGGGATATTTTGTTTAATAATAATGAATCAATCTCAAGAAAACGAAGAGCACTACGAGAGACGTTGAAAACGGAAAAAACGCAAGAGAACCCAAGAATGTTCTTCAAACAAAATCCTATTATAGATTATCAAATTTGCTTAGCGAAATTTAATGAAATTGGGGAATCTATCAACATTTCAAGCAAGAATATACCACCAAGATGTCAGTCGAGACTCTTGCATTTAGGTAATCGATTAATGCTTCTTGAACATAATGTGAGTCCGGAAGAGAGAGAGAGAGGAAATTGACAGAATGCTAGATGCTATCTTGGCGCTGTTGAATAGATACTTTTATGGTAAACGTCCCGCTATACCGGACGAATTCGAAGGACATGAGTTGTTAAACCTTTTTGACGAACCGGGTTATCCTTCAGACGTAACTACTATCCCCTTTTCGGGTCCTACAGTAACTCATTCAGATTCACCTTCGGTTGGAAATACAATAAATAATCAACCGGAAGGAGAGGAAGCCGATTTAGTGGGTTCTTTGATCAGATTAGGCTTATTAAATCCAGATAGTCCAGAACATTCAGAACAGAGAGACGTCAAAAATGCACTATTACAGCTAGAGCACGAGCTTTATCTACTTCGGAGGTTCAAAGCGGTTCATTCCACTGTTCCACGAAATCAAATTTCCAGTCAAGCTTCGGAGGTCACAACCAGCGCGAATCTGACAATTCCTAGTTGTACCACCACTTACACGGGTACCATACCGAAAAGTTCGCTAGCAACTGAAGTGAACTCGAGCTGGGGTCCTCTGAAAACAGGAGTTCCCTCAGTTCCACAGGTCTCTGCGCCTTTTCCTAGGATCAGTTTCTCCACTAGTCCAACCCCAAGTAGATGGCAGTCAAGCGTCATGACTTCCAACAATCCAATATCAAGCTTAGGGCCAGTATCAGTACCGTATGTCTCGCCGTCGGTACCGCTTCCAACAGCGTATCCTTCCGCCCCGACCGCTCCAGTGATGCCACATGAACAGTATCCGGGTTATTACCCTTGGCTTCCAGTCAATCATAGGAATACGGTGCCTATTATGACGACTGCTCAGTATATTCCTCCCATAGGGCATCAGAGTTACTCAATACCAGAACCAATTCCGCGGAGTATTCCGCATTCCCGGGCAGGCTCGAACTTTTCAGCACCAGCATATGCTCAAGTCGCACCGCCTTCGGGGTACCCTTACCAGTTTGAAGGTCCACGTGGAGGCTACAATCACAAATCATTACCGGTCTCTAAGTGGAAACTGGAGAAGTATGCTGGTACGGATCAGGGTCTAAAATTAAACGAATTTCTTGTATTAGTGTCCCAGTTAGCGCTATCGGAGCGAACCCCGAAGCTGAACTATTTGATTCTGCGTTTCATTTGTTTACTGGACCAGCACTTAACTGGTATATGACGATGCGTTCGTCTGGGAGACTTACAAGCTGGTCACACTTACTGAGTGAACTACGAAAAACCTTCGCTCACCCAGAATTGGACTCCTTAGTACGAATTAGGATTTACCAAAGGCGCCAGCAGAGAAACGAGACTTTCCAGGACTACTATTATGATATGGAGAAGTTGTTTAGGTCCATGATCACACCGATGAGCGATGCTGAACAGCTGGATATCCTCAAAAGGAACATGAGAGCCGACTATAAGAAAACACTTCTTTGGAAACCGATCTTTAGTCTTCTAGAACTCTTAGAAGCTGGGCATGTAATTGATGCCTCAAACTTTTCATTGTATGCAAAGTTTTTTGGAAGTGAGAAGTCTACCAATATGGTTTCTGAATCTAAACCTGGAAAGGAAGATTTCAGGAATTACAACAATCGTCCTGCTTCCAAGCCAAACCAGCAGGGTTTTGCTGGTAATAAAAATAAGGAAGACAACACGAAGAAGAAGGATAATACTGGGGAAAAAAGCCCGACCGTACTCCACCTGCAGGCCTGCCGAAACAACCCGATCCGAAAGAGGGTCCTTCTAAACCGACTAGGACATTGGACACGCTCATTGAAGCACATCGTCCCCCCCGTAGTTATGAATGCCTTTATTGTCGGCAAACCAATCATTCATTAGACCAATGTAGGAGTTATAGAGGTTCACTGTGCCTGGTGTGTGGATTCAAAGGATTTGAAACCCACAATTGCCCCTACTGCCGAAAAAACGGCTTGCAGACGGCCCAAAATCGCCGACCGTCGAGCCCATTCGCGTAAATTCGATGCCGCTAGATTATACCCCTGCCGAGTATTGGGAGCCTGTACAAGCAGACTTTTATAAGACCGAATACTCGCAGGTTCTCAATATCTCCCTTGTCGATACCCAAGATAACCGACCTTATGCCGAAATTAAAATCTACGGCTTACCAACTAAAGGACTACTAGACTCGGGTAGTCAAATAACTCTTATCAGCGAAAATGTGTTTCACAAGTTGAAGAAAGCGAAACTAAAAGCTCTAACCCAACCGACGGTGATCCGGTCCGCCAATGGGTCCATACTAGAGGTTTTAGGTCAATTATCTGTCCCTTTCAATTTTGGCTGGGCGTATTAAAATAGTTCCAACCCTAGTCGTTAGAACTTTGTCTGTGGACTGTATCCTTGGCATGGACTTTTGGCAGAAATTTCGGATCTGGCCAACCTTTCAGGAGTGTGCAGCGTTAGAGGACGAAACCAGAAGGATCCAGCAGGACCAAGTAACGTTTAGCGATTTTGAACTTGCTCAACTAGATAAAGTTAAGGAGCTCTTTCAAGGGGCTCGCTCAGATATGCTGACTACGACGCCTCTAATCAAACACCGTATCGAAATAGCCGATGAATGGAAAGGAAAACCTCCGGCTCGGCAGTATCCGTACACCCTTTCTCCGAAAATACAACAAAAAGTCGGAGCGGAGTTAGAGCGAATGCTATCGATTGGCATAATCGAAAGAGCTCACTCTGATTGGTCTTCGAATGTTGTCCCGGTTATAAAACCATCGGGGAAGGTGCGCCTCTGTCTAGACGCCCGTAAAATAAACGAGAGAACCATTCGTGATGCATATCCCTTGCCACATCCAGGACGAATCCTCGGTCAACTCCCCAGGGCTAAATATTTGAGTACCATTGACCTGTCCGAAGCTTTCCTACAAATTCCTTTAGAGGAAAGCTCGAGGCGATACACTGCGTTTAGTGTCCAGGGCAAGGGAATGTTTCAGTTTACGAGGTTGCCGTTCGGGTTGGTAAATAGCCCGGCAACTTTGTCACGGCTGATGGACCGGGTCCTAGGGCATGGCGAGTTAGAGCCGAACGTCTTTGTATACCTAGACGATATCGTCATCGTATCAGAGACGTTCGAGCATCACCTGCAACTCCTCCGCGAAGTAGCGAGGCGATTATCTGCGGCCAACCTTTCCATTAACATCGAGAAGTCTAAGTTCGGGGTTAATGAATTGCCATTCCTAGGGTATCTCTTATCAACAGAAGGTCTCCGGGCAAATCCGGACAAAGTTCAGGCAATCGTGGACTACGAAAGGCCAACCACAGTCACGAAACTTCGCAGATTCCTAGGGATGGCAAATTATTATCGACGGTTCATCGATGATTTCAGCGGGGTCACCTCGACGTTAACCGACCTTCTAAAAACCAAGTCGAAAATCTTAGGGTGGAATGAGGCAGCTGAAGAAAGCTTCAACCTCATTAAGGAGAAATTAATTTCTGCCCCCATACTAGCTTGCCCTGATTTTTCGAAGGAATTTACCATACAAACTGATGCTAGCGACGTAGCAGTAGCAGGGATCCTAACTCAGGTTCAGGGCGGATACGAGAGAGTAATAGCTTTTTATTCTCACAAGCTAACAACTCCACAAAGGAGCTATCATGCTTGTGAAAAAGAAGCGCTAGCGGTTCTTCTTTCGATCGAAGCCTTCAGGGGCTATATTGAGGGCTCGCATTTTACTGTCATCACTGATTCCTCCGCTCTTACACACATTCTAACAGCCAAGTGGAAGACAGCGTCTCGATGTAGTCGATGGTGTCTGCAGTTGCAACAGTTTGACATGACTGTTCGGCATCGACGAGGCAAGGAGAACATCGTGGCAGACGCTATCTCCCGCAGTGTTGCTGCTGTTGCGGCTAGTCGCGGGACAGATGCTATAGGAGCCGACAATGGGGTGGCTGAGGCGATCCCATCTACTTCTCCCCGGACTACGAAGTCAAATACAGACCCTATCACATCAGCCCAGTTGTGGTATGAGGATTTGCTGGAAAAAGTGTCCGAGAAACCGGACGAACATGTAGACTTTCAAGTTCGCGAAGGTGTACTGTATATGTAGCGAACACTAGTGAACCGCACGATGACCGGTTCGACTGGAAGATAGTTCCACATCCTGACTGCCGTAGTGAAATCATCCACGAAAGCCACGACGGCAGCATGCATCAAGGCATCGACCGAACTCTTAGCCGCATCCGCCTACGGTATTTCTGGCCAAGGATGGTTCTTGAGGTAAGAGAATATGTGGGAAAATGTACCACATGTAAAGAAACCAAGGCTCCGAATATAGCTTTGGCGCCTTCGTTAGGCGCTCAGCGAATCACGTCCCATCCTTGGCAGATAATAGCATTAGATTTCATCGGCCCTTTGCCCCGAAGTCGTAATCAGCATCAATATATTTTATCTGTCGTGGATCTTTTCAGCAAATGGATAATGCTGGTCCCCTTTCGCAAAATCGATAGTAAAAGCCTCTGCAAGGTCCTGAGGGACCAATGGTTCTATCGAAATTCAGTGCCGAAGGCCATCATTACAGACAATGCTTCATGCTTCCTGTCCCACGAGTTTCGGTCACTATGTACTAGGTTCGATATACGGCATTGGCTCAATTCTAAATACCACTCGCAGGCCAATCCGGTCGAGCGGGTAAATAGGACAGTCAATGCCGCAATCCGAACCTATGTGAAAACTGACCAGAGACTCTGGGACACTAGGTTGTCGGAGATAGAAGCGGTTCTCAATACATCGGAACACTCTGCGACCGATCTGACCCCTTTTTTTGCGACCCACGGTCACGAGATGGTGTTGAAAGGGTCAGATCATCGGGTCGGTGAAGCTTCACAATTATCACCCACAGAACGGCGACAGCACCAAACTGAAAAGTATAACGATATTAAAACCCTAATCCAAACTAGACTCGAAAAAGCTCATCAAGAGGGCCATAAGCGATATAATCTGCGTCATAGAATATTCGGAAAGACCTTGCAAATAGGTCAAATGGTATTCAGACGGAATATGAAGCAATCTAGTGCTATAGAAAATTATAACGCTAAATATGGGCCTCAATACCTACCGGCGAAAGTGATCCGGAAGATAGGATCATCGTCGTATGAACTTGCCGATCTCGACGGCAAATCGTTAGGCGTATGGCCAGCGGCCCACCTTAAACCCGGATAATATTCTTAATCATTCTGCCTAGAATTCTCCTCAAAAAAATTATTTACTTCGCGTCCCGCGCGAACATTCTACGGTATTGAACACTGCTTTTAGACAGCAGGTAACAATAATCACACCGCCCAAGAGATTAGTTGCAGCGTTTAGTCCTCCAATCAAAGGTCCAGCAATCCATCTTCCGTGAAAGTCCTGCATTATTCGAAGAAATACTGCACCTATTAGCTCAATGCGACTTACTAGTCTCTTTTTGCTCAAAGCTAGAGCTACTTTAGCCAAGTTTTGTTTTGATTCTAAGGTTTTGACTGATGAATCAGGCGCCCTTCAGAAATACCTGACAGCTAATCCCTCACGTCTCTCATAGAATTTGCTATTCTAGAATACGAGGGACCACTCGTTTTAGAGAAAACGAATTTGGTTCACAGATCGTTTCAGACGGAAAACTTTACCTTTTTATGTGAGAGAATAAATGTTTTCCCGTCACCCACCCATCAACACGAAACCAAACAACACGTCCGTAGTTATAAGTTTCGTCGTTTAATTAGAAGAGGTTAAAAATATTGATCTTCTAATCCAAATCTTCTACGGAGATATCCTTAGTCTCCGAGATAAATAGAATTACTGTAGAGTAGGAATTATGCAGAATTAGGAGAGAGAATTTTTCTCCTAATCAATATCTTCTATGGAGATGCCACATGTCTCCTAGAATGTAGAAATTAAGTTTAGATCTGGGACTAAAGATGAATGAGTAGAAGGATGAAAGGAGAGTGAATGTGTTCAAGGGTACCCAAATGAATGAGAGAATAAATGAAAATAGTTTAGTATCCAAAAAAAAAAATAATAGAGGAAAGTATCGAGGCAAGAAGAAGGTATGGACAGGAATATTCAAAATACATATAATAAGGAAATAGAAACAAGTAAATGCAAAGGTTCAATTCACGAAAACCTAATCAGTAAATTCAACCCAAAACAGAGTAACAACACAGAAAAATAAACCCCTGTAGTCTGATTATTAATAGTATTTCTAATTGAAAAAAAAATTATTGATCCAGAGATTTGTTCATTCGGAAGGCACTATTTCACGGAGGCTGCGATCTAGGAAAAGATGAATCCAAGAAAAATTACCTCGCACGAATTGCGTGCTTAGCAATTTTTCTCTTGGGAGGAGGAGTGATTGTTACCAACGCCTTGGCAACAATAGTTCGACCCAAGGCAGGGCACTCGAGGAGGTTGATTAAGGTTAGGGCGAGATTTGTATATATGTAAATATTTCTTAATAGGTTAGTTTTGTTAATAGGTTAGATTTGTAAATAATTAATAAATTTTGGTCTGGCACTTTTGGTTAGAATAGTACATATTACATAAGAAAGTTAAAACTTCCTATTAGATAGCCCCTCGGAAACGCCTTGCATCTCTCAGCCGATGACAACCACTGTCAAGAAGGTTGTCATTCGTGTGAGATACCGGAAAGGATGAAATGGAGAAAAGAGAGAGAAAAGAGAGAGAAAAGAGAGTAGAAGGGTGGAACAATGAAGCCAAGAACGGAGGAGGATGGGGAGAACGTGATAGACCAGAGGATCGAGCAGACGTGGCACCAAGTTGGAGAGTCTTTTTTTTTGTCGCCGAGAAAGTCTGGATCGGAAAAGTGTTGAGGAGTCAACGAAGTGACTGCCTGGGAGTGGACAATCGACGGAATCGAGAACGGACGGCGTCGTGTCCCAAAAAGGAACCAACCGACCCTGTGGAAAGCGTCCCCGGCACCCCATAAGTTTATTCGAGGATCCCCGGAGCGGCGAGTCCCGTGCTGGTGGCCGGTGAGTCATCCGCCATTGCCGCGCCACACGCCACGTGCCCCAGTGACGGAAGTTCTGGAGGTGAGGGTTGGGCGAGGTCCGGCAGGGTTCGCCCCCGCTTTCTCAACCCAACATCCGATGGGTTACTGGGCCGTTTGCGAGCGCGTGGAACGTAGCAGCGAAACCGGGTTCAAGATGGACGAGTTTCCGACCTGTTGAAAGAATTTCAAGGTAACCACAGTCTTTCCAATCTCTCTCTCTCTCTCTCTCACACACCGCATGTGCATCCGCAGCAGAACGGCCGCAAAGACCCCCCCCCCCCCCCCCTTTTATTCAATGTATCTTCTCTAGAAATATAAGATGAAAACCTATTTACTGTTGTGTTTGTGCCATTCTTTAGTATTGATGACCTTCTCAAGTGGTGTTTCCTTGGTTCGCTATTTTTTCTGGGGTTGTTGGTGAAGTAAGTGACGTCGCCCTAAGCAAGTAGAAAGCCGGCCCTGAGGGGGTATCGAGTGAGATAGCGGTGATTATAGACAAGAAAACCCTGTAGATAGAATACTTGCCTCTGTGGGGGGCGTGGAAGACCCTTCCCTCAAAACTAGAGTCGGGGGGGGGGGGGTTTGGGGGGGGCGGGGGGGGAGGGGGTGGGCGGTTTTGGGGGGGGGGGGGGGGCGAGGCTGGGGGGGGGGGGGCCTCGCCTTCTGTGTTGTTTTCGGGGGGGGGGGGGGGGGTGAGAGGGTGTATGTGTGTTTTGGGGGGTGGCGGACGGGTGTGTCGTGTGTATGGGATATAGGTGTTTGTGGGGGGGGGCTGTGTGTGGGGGGGGGGGGGGGGAGGGGGAGGGGGAGGAGGAAGAGCTTGTTTAGTGAAAAGGAGTTGGTGGTGGCGTTGGAGGGCAGGCCGGGGCCCTTGAATAGTTTGAACAACTGGTGCCTACGGTCGGTGGGAGGTGAGGGGTGGGGCAGGGGGTGTCGAGACGAGAACATTCCAGTATCGTTGGGGGGTGGGTGCCGGATGTCGAGGGGGGTAGGTTCCGGGGGGAGACGCTTTGTGAGGAGTTTCTTCTGATGTGACACGAATTAAAGGGGTACTGAGTTCGGGAATCCAATAGTTTTTTTTCACGATTGTCTTCGAATTCTCGGAAGAGAATACCGTTTGGCCATGAAGACGGATCGAGAGCTGCTGCTCAAAATTTTGGATCGACCCCAACTTTGATCGAAATAAAGTTCAAAGAATTTACATCAGTTCCCTGTTTGACCAAGGGCACTGCCTTAACTGTTTCGCATTGCAGACTGTCTCTCGCTAACTTCTCCACTGCGTCCGCCTTTACACTGGGCTGTAATCGCGATAAGTAAATCCAACACATAGCAGTTGGTTGTGGCACAGTTATGATACTGATGTTGCTGATTGGTCTGATTCCACCAAGAAGCGGTTTAACAACTGGATTATCGTTATCCATCCGACGACGTTTTGTTACGCGGCCATTAACAGAGGCGAGAAGTGATGGGGTGGCTGAGTTAATTATACTTTTTATTTATTTATTTCTTGTCAATCAGTAGTAGACCGTTTTGTTACAATGACATGGGACAGTTATGCTTATAACGGCTGTATACTCCTGTGCAGAACGGAACCAGCGAGAGAATGAATCGTACCGTTGTCAAATGAGGTAGAGCGAAAAAAAAAAAAAATGGGCAAAGTTAACCATTTACCGTCTCCGGCACAGCCTAACTAAAAACTCATATTTAGAGTGAAATGGGGCAAAATGAACTATTTCTCGACCACGACACAGCAGGAAACTAGCACTATTAAATTTTCCAGACCTTGCCACGGAAGTTAGGCTCCTTTTCAGGCAAATAATAAAATGGCAATTGTAGTTCTAGGGGTAAAAACTAAAAAACGCATGTTTAGTGTGAAATGGGGCAAAATGAACTATTTTTCGACCCCAGCATAGCATGAAAGAGCCCCATTCGATTCCTTAGAGATTTTCACGTAAGATATGCTCATTTTGAAGCAAGATATACGGCGGAGATTATAGTTATAAGGTTAAAACCTGATAAAACACACTGAAGTAGAGTGAAATGGGGTGAAATGAGCCACTTACCATGCCCTGCATAGGATGAAAGTAGCGCCAATCGATTTATTGGCATTTTCTTCTATAGAAAAGCATCAGTTCATGTAACCAGCGGCTTTTAATTAAGTCCGATTACAGCCTCGTTTTGTCCACGTTTTGTCCACGCAGCGTCTCCATGTTTCAGCTGACAGTTTTTGTGTGATCATATCATATATAAGCTTCTAAACTTGCTGTTTACATCCTAGTTGGCATATGCGTCCACTATTTGTCAATCCCAGGGTAATTTTTTACTCTATTGAGAAAACAGCCGCGGAAATAGCACTTAAAATGTTTTGTGTTACCTAAAGACTGTATCGAAAATAAGTAATCCACATATTTTTCTTTCAAATAACATAAAAAAATAAGTTTTATTCAAACAAATGGATGATTCTTTATGGCACGGGATTGAACTTGGACATTGTGAAGACCGGATGAAATCAATATTGTCCTTAGCCCACACTCCTGCATATTCCCAGCTGCTTTACCAATCTTTTTGAAGACCCTCTTCACAATTGCCCAATGGTGTTCGGGGAGCCGAAGGGGGGGGCAATTTGGGGGGTTTTGTTTTTTTTTAAAAAAATCTATACCCTTTTCGGGGAGCCAATGGGGATTTTTTGGTGTGGGGGGGCGTCTAAAACCGGGGAAAAAAGGGGGGGGGGTATTTTTTTTATAAAAAAAGGAAACTCTCTTTTGTGCGCGCCGCAGATCGATAGATTTCTGCATTGTTGGTTCGGGTGTAAAAAAAAATGGTAGCCTGGATGTTCGGGAGTAACATCACCCTACCCTTGCTACGCCAATGCCGAACGAGAGGGCTTTCTCTCTTACGACCGTTCTACCGAAATGAGACGGTATTCTCCCTACCACATCGACCGATAGCGACAACGATCACAGGCGATCGTTATCGGTGACGTCACCGCTTGGGATCTTCTGCTTGTAAGATAGTAGATGATCTGGTGTACAATAGTCGTGTAGACTCTGACTCTCGAAACGGAT
The DNA here is from genome assembly GCA_024533555.2 of Aedes koreicus. NCBI lineage: Eukaryota > Metazoa > Arthropoda > Insecta > Diptera > Culicidae > Aedes > Aedes koreicus. The sequence continues at coordinate 232,977 of JAHHFK020000586.1, forward strand.
AGTTGGGAGCAGAGCCAGAATAGAAAACAATGTTCTGTGTTAAGTGTTTGTGATGTAGTAAATGTACAAATGTAAATACTGTAAATAAAACCTATATGTGTTTCGTGATAGCTGTAAAAATGTATGTTGGACGAACTATGTGTGTTGCATAAAAATGTGTGATGTTGTGTGTAGAAAATGTTGAATGGAACATAAAAGGAAACCCAAACCCAACAAAATACAGTCCACTTTATGAAGGCACCCAAAAATATTCCACCCCACTGGCAGTGTAAATTAATTACCCCTCAATCGGTGTTGGTTAGGGTCCGGTAACCCAACATTATGGTCCTTCGAGCCGGATAAATCGGAAAACCGGACAAAGGAAATGCAGTTTTGGTTATTGGTGGGTGGGTGGAAAAAGGGGTGGGTTGGGAAAAAAAAAAAAAAAGAAGGGGGGGAAATATTAACGTTTTTTTGGGGGGGGTGGGGGGGGGGGGGGGGGGAGGGGAGATAAAAAAAAAAAAAAGGGGGTGTTGGGGGGGGGGGGGGGGGGGGGGTGAAAAAAAAATATTTTTTGGGGGGGGGAAAAAAAAGGGGGGGGGGGGAAGGAGGGGGGGGGGGGAAAAAAAAAAACTTTTTTTTTTGGTGGGAAAAACGGGGGGGAAAAAAAAAGGTCAGCCGATCTGAACGTCAACAAACCGAAACTGTACCAAGGTATACAGTTGACACACCCACAACCAACGATACGAGAGGCAACTGGATAACCACGAGCGATAAGAAAACACAAATCAAATCACAGCAAATGCCGCCTGGAATGACTTTTTTTTTTATAAATCATTTATTTGCACAGGCTCAATCGAATCAACTTTACAGAGCCAAGTTTTCATATTTATATACATCAGTTATCTTAAAACTAAAGTTAGAAGGATAGAACCGATTACTCGCGGCCGTCTCGAGGTTAATAGGAATAACAATTTTAAGAATGCGAAGTTGGGCGGGAATTTTAAGTATGGTTTTCATAACACATTTATTTTAAATTCTACATTGTCAAAAAACTTATAACTATACAATATTTGGTTTTCTTTTTACTTGAAAATTTTTGAGAAAGAAAAAAAAAACTCACAAACACAGATAAAAAAAAAAACTTATGATAAACATACATGTTAAACTAACTACAGTCTTAGGCTAATGTTAGTCAAAAACACATAAATTAGTTTCATAGACTCCAAATCACGTACAGCCAAGATATCTCGAACCGGTACATTGGGTTGTCTACCTCGAGCCCGAAGGGAATCATAAAGCTCAGATCTGACTCCACGATGCTCGGCACATGACCAAATAATGTGATCTGCGTCCTGGTAACCTTGTCCACATTCACAGAGATTGCTGTCGCTCAGCCCGACACGGTATAAATGAGCGTTCAAAGAATAATGATTGGACATGAGGCGAGACATCACACGAATGAAGTCTCGACCCACATCCATACCCCAATACCATGATTTCTTCGACACCTTTGGGATGATAGAATGTTGCCATCGCCCCAAATCTCTTTTACTCCATTTATACTGCCAGCTGACGAGTGACTGTTGACGAAAAATAGTAAAAAATTCATTAAAGGCGATTTGTCGATCATAAATATTGCCTTCTATAGCGCCCACCTTTGCAAGCGAGTCCGGTTTCTCATTGCCCAGAATACCCATACAAAGGTGATGATAAAATAACGCGAAGATAAAGCACTCCTTCATGAGAAAATACGAGGAGTGCTTTACCGGCCTCAAAGAGCGAATAGCCTCTATAGAACTGAGACTATCCTTGAAAATGAAATACTAATCCGGTGTTAGTGAGGCAACAATTTCTAGCGTAAAGTGTATTGCCGCTAATTCAGCGACATATACGGAACAAGGAGCTTGAAGTTTACGTTTGGCGCTATAAATTTCATTAAATATACCAAAGCCTGCTGACTCCTCTATCAATGATCCATCAGTGAAGAACGATTTAGTGGAATCAACTTGGCTTAACTTTGCAGCAAATATCACAGGAGCGATCATAGGACGATGATGCTCTGGGATTTCATGAAGCTCCTGCTTCATGGATAAATCAAAATGAACCGAACTGCTGAAGTCGACGAAGCAAACACGATTGGAAATATTCGGAGAAGGGCTGACATCCTGTGTTATGTACAAATGGTACAAAGTCATGAAGTGAGTTTGAGGATACAACTCAAGAAGCTTCTCAAAATTTTCGATTACCTGAGGGTTCATGACTTCACACCTGGTGAGGAGCCGGAGAGACAATTCTGTAAACCGATCCGAGAGTGGCAACATGCCAGCCAGCACTTCAAGACTCATAGTGTAAGTCGAATGCATGCAACCTAACGTGATACGAAGACACCGATACTGAATACGTTCCAGTTTATTGATGTGCGACCGAGCCGCTGAATGAAAACAAAAACTACCGTATTCTATAACCGACAAAATCCACCAGATCCATCACCCAATGCCAATACAAATCCCTTTGCTCCTCTGTCAGATGACGAGTCTGACTTTGATTCGGCTGAAGAGGGAACATCGTTCACTTTTCCGGAAGGTGCTTCAAGGAAGCGAAGACGCGTCCGCCCACGGAAAGTTGCTGAAAAGAAGCCCGAGACCAGCATGCATATTTCAAAAAAAGGTGGAAAAAAGGAAAATCCAATTCCTCCTGGTTTTCGTAGTACTAACTACACCCAGGACTTTCCATCTCTTCCGGGGACATCCAAAACCCCTGATGCCCCAATTTTAAGAACAGAAGCCCCTTCCTCTACTGGGCTGTTCTCATTTGATAACATTGTCGAAGGTATCTTCAAGTACCTCGAAATTTCTGACCCTCTCAAAAGCATTGTTTTGGCAATGCTTCCAACAGTGAAGACTTTTTTGAAGCAATTGACAATTAAGTGACCCCTCCTTGCAGCTATCATCTCCTTCGATGGATAATTTTCCAAATGAGGTCGGGGATTTGATCACTGTTCTACAGTGGAATTGTCGAAGTCTGATTCCTAAATTGGAATCATTCAAATTTTTAACTCACAATACCGGTTGTGATGCTTTCGCTCTTTGTGAAACATGGCTCTCTTCCGAAATCGATCTTCCGTTTCATGATTTCAATATAATTCGTCTTGATTGTGAGGATTCACGTGGAGGAGGAGTACTTCTGGGGATCAAAAAGTGCTACTCCTTCTATAGAGTGAATTTTCCTCCTATTCCAGGTATTGAAGTTGTCGCATGTCAGGCTGTTATTAAAAATAAAAGCCTTTGCATTGCTTCCGTTTATATTCCTCCTAGAGCCTCAATAAACCGAAAATTTTTTCAGATATTTGTTCGGTTCTTCCTGCTCCGCGGTTGATCATGGGAGATTTTAACTCTCACGGTACAGGCTGGGGAGAACTGTACGACGACAACCGGTCTTCCTTATTATATGACCTCTGTGACAACTTCAATATGACAGTTCTTAACAATGGAGAAGTAACACGTTTGGCTGGAACATCCTCAGTTGGCAGTAGATTAGACCTCACACTTTGTTCGAATTCATTATCGTTGGATTGCACATGAAATGTGATTCAAGATCCCCACGGTAGTGATCACTTGCCCATAAAAATTTCGGTTGCCACCGGGTTCAATCCGTCGAAATCTGTCAACGCCACGTATGATCTTACCCGTCACATCGATTGGACAAAGTTCAGGACAGCAGTAGATGAAGCCGTAACGACGGTAGAAAGGCTTTCACCGCTAGACGAATATAACTTCCTCTACAACCTGATCTTAGACAGCACGCTTCAAGCTCAAACTCGACCAGTTTCAGGGACGTCATTTCGCAGGAAACCTCCTTCTCCATGGTGGCATCAGCAATGCACCGAGGTTTACCGTAAAAAGTCCGACGCGTTTAAAGTTTTCCGTAGACGTGGAACACCTGAGCACTTCGAAGTATACACGGCTCTTGAACGTGAACTTAAGAGCCTCATCAAGGCCAAGAAACGCGGATACTGGCGAAGATTCGTGGACGGGCTATCGCGTGAGACGTCGATGAGTACTCTTTGGAACACGGCGCAAAGATTGCGTAGCCGAACTACGAACAACGAGAGCGAAGAGTACTCGGATCAATGGATCCTCAAGTTCGCGCGAAAAGTTTGCCCAGATTCTGAACCGGCACGGATCATTCCTCGCAAAACCGAGAATCCGATAGATGAGATCAGCCAACCTTTTTCAATGGTAGAGTTCTCTCTCGCGCTCCTGTGGCAATACGGCTCCAGGAGCTGATAGAATCAAGTTCAACTTGCTTAAGAACCTTCCAGACGTCGCGAAGAGGCGCATGTTGAACTTGTTTAATCAGTTTTTGGAGCTCAACATTGTACCGGATGATTGGAGGCGGGTGAGAGTTATCGCCATTCAAAAACCTGGCAAACCCGCGTCCGACCACAACTCCTATTGACCCATCGCGATGTTATCCTGCATTCGAAATTTGTTGGAGAAAATGATCCTCTTCCGTCTGAACAAATGGGTTGAGACGAACAACCTGCTTTCAGATACTCAATATGGTTTCCGTAGGGGTAAGGGAACGAACGACTGTCTCGCGTTGCTTTCCACAGATATTTAGTTAGCTTTTGCTAAAAAAGAGCAAATGGCTTCTGTATTCTTGGATATCAAGGGGGCTTTTGATTCAGTATCTGTTGAAGTTCTTTCAGATAAACTCCACGCTTGTGGCTTTTCACCATTAATGAATAATTTTTTGTACAATTTGCTGTCAGAGAAACATATGAGCTTCTCTCATGGAACCTCTACAGCTTCACGATTTAGCTTCATGGGTCTCCCCCAGGGATCATGTTTAAGCCCCCTTTTGTATAATTTTTATGTCAAAGACATTGACGGTTGTCTAAGTGACAACTGTACGTTGAGACAACTTGCAGATGACGGCGTAGTGTCTGTCACGGGACCCAATGGGGTCGATCTGCAAGGACCCTTACAGGATACCTTAGACAATTTGTCTACTTGGGCTTTAGAGCTAGGTATCGAATTCTCTACGGAGAAAACTGAGTTGGTAGTTTTTTCTAGGAAGCATAACCCAGCACAACCGAAGCTTCAAATTTGGGGTAAGCCGATAACTCATTCTATGTCATTTAAATATCTTGGGGTCTGGTTCGATTCTAAGTGCACCTGGAGATCCCATATTGAGTATCTGAAGCGAAAGTGCCAGTAGAGGGTCAATTTTTTCTGCACAATTACCGGGACCTGGTGGGGAGCTCATCCACAAGATCTTCTAACGTTGTACCGGACAACGATTTTGTCGGTTATGGAATACGGTAGTTTTTGTTTTCAGTCAGCGGCTCGGTCGCACTTCATTAAACTGGAACGTATTCAGTATCGGTGTCTTTGTATCGCGTTAGGTTGCATGCACTCGACTCACACCATGAGTCTTGAAGTGCTGGCTGGCATGTTGCCACTCTCGGATCGGTTTTCAGAATTATCTCTCCGGCTCCTCACCAGGTGTGAAGTTATGAACCCCCAGGTGATCGAAAATTTTG
>JAHHFK020000587.1:0-20780 GCA_024533555.2 Aedes koreicus
GAAATCATGCTGGGATGCACTGTCCAGCAAACAACGAGCAGTGATGACAACTCCTTTGCTGTCACGGACATTGACCAACGTAGTGGGAAGAAAAACAATACTCGAGGTTACAGCATCAGTGGATGTTACGCAGGCAAACTGTGGATTCCCAGATTGCGAAGTTTCTTCGGACGAATTGCTAACGGAAGTGACTGGACGGGGTGGACCATCATTATGCGTTGAAGGATTTTTCTGAGTCGGATTAACAATGTGGAGACTAGTGTGGTGTCTTTGTTGACATCGATGACAACGTTGACCAGGGCAGTCACGGGCAAAGTGAGAAGTGGAACGTAAGCAGTTCAGACAGAGATTGTGTTGTCGTACTACGCAGATTCTTCCCCGAAAGTCAAGTTTCTGAAATTTTGGGCAATGATATAGGAAGTGAGGTACCTCACACTGCATGAAACATTTCCTGTTGGCTAGCGTCGACGAAGTGTGCTGTTGCTGCGAAGATTGTGATGTTGACACATTCGTGGCTGCGTACGATCCCGATTTCTGGAACTTCGGCTTCCGTTCTCGTACTGGTCCCGTCTCACGAACTGGTTCAAGAGGTGCTGCTTGTAGAACTCGTGCGTGATTCTGCAGAAAGTTAACCATCGACACATACGATGGCATTCCATCAGTTTCTTCATCTCTTTCCTTGGTGGCGATTCCTCCAAGTACACTAGCAACGTTCTCCGAATCTATCTTGGCGCAATGACTCTCCCAGGTACGAAGCGTGCAAGCATCCAGACGGGTGGATAACAAGTAGACAAGAATTGAGCTCCATTTGTCTGCTGGCTCACCAAGAGACTTGAGCACAGAGATTTGCTGTTCAAATCGATCAACCAAACCAAGCAACTCATCAGCCGACTCCCTCCTCATCATTGGAACATCGAAGATCATCCGAATGTGACATTTTATCAGTTGTCGCTTGTTCTCGTACCTCAGCTGTAGGGTTCTCCAAGCATCCTTGTATCCCTGCTCACACGTTTTGATCGGTTCAAGAAGGCGTGCAGCTTCTCCCTGGACGGAACTTTTAAGGTACTGGAGTTTCTCAATTGACCCGACATCTGTACGAGAACCTATAGCTGAGGCAAACGAGTCCCGAAAAGAACACCAGTCTTCGAGCTTGCCGGAGAATTTGGGAAGATTCAGCTCCGGAAGCTTAACACATCGGGAAGGTTGGTTTGCTTGCTTGGTGGAAGAATTGGTTGGGATTGACATTTGATTAATGTAAAATGCACGTAGAGCGTAATATCGTGCATCAAACTTATGTCGTTCAGTTTTCAGACTCACCGCGTTTTCCTTCTCGTCTCTGGGCAAAGCTTCGAACTCAGCAGCAGATCGATGAAACAGATCGTACAGCGTTTCCAGTTTTTCCGACCACGCCTGTACATGACCCTCCGGTGGCGGATCCCTTTCAAATCCCTTCCTGTAGGACTCTAGCAAAGCAACTGAATCCAAAGCAGCATTCATCTTCCTTTGCAACAATTCTTCGGACATTTTGCAGCACTGTTATTCCAAACAAGTAATGTATATATGCGACGAGAGTCGATATGTCTCAGTTAACACACTTTTCACTTTTATTTTTCAGTAGCGCAAAGTTTTCACCAAAACAATTTTGACCACCCGTGTCGTTGGATTGGCGTAGTGTGTGAAGTGCAACAACAACAACAACCAAAATTTGTTCACTCAAAACAGAATGGCGTTCCGCACACAAAACAGCCAAGCAGTTTGCATCAAAAGGCCATACTTGGGGTTCACGGGGTCACATATCACACACAATTGTCGTGGTTCGCAGAAGGCGATGGTGAAACTTCACAATACCTTTTCAACGGTGTTTGCTGGTCACTTCAATGGCGCTTTTCAGCCACTTCGACGGCTAAGTACACTGATTCGCACTGGTTTTTCTCCAATCCGGCTCGAAGGACCATAAATTTATGTACAGTAATTAAACGATCAAATAACTTCCCAGCTCGTTTGTAATTCTTTTCTTTGTTCACTTCACTATTTTCCTATTTTTTCTTTCTTTCGACAAGTGTAGCACACAAACTAAATTCCCGGCTCAGTTTTCTTTCTCGACAAACGACAACAAAACACCTCTCTCTACTTTAAATGACCGTTCGCGACGACGATTTATTTCCAACTCTTTTATTTATATTTACACTTGTCTGCTGCAGAACATAACATTTCTCACAGCAGGGTTGCCAAAAAACATTTCTTAATTGCGTTGGTGCGTTACGATCGTTAGGTAATTGGACTTATGGTAAGTAATATTTACAATGATTTTATATTATTTCTAGGATTAGTGGTACCACATCAAATTTAAAGGTAAGATAACTATTTACAGCAAAGTTACTAATTTTCATTTTCAGTGATCTTCAAGATGGTAAGTATTGAAATCGGAGGTATTAACCTTCTGGTTAGCGCTTGCCGGTTGTTTTTTTTGACGGGTCTTAAGATTCTTCAAGATTGTATAGCGGAGCTGCGCTCTGCAATCTTCGAGGTAGTTTTGACGGTTTTAAATTTCATTTTGACGAGTCTTAATTTCATTTTGAAGAGTCTTAATTTTGTTTTGACGACTCTTAAATTCAGAAACTTAAAACCCGTCGAAACTATACAATATTGAAGAATTTGAAGACCTGTCAAAACACCCGGAAAGCGCTAACCAGAAGGTTAATACCTCCGATTGCATTATACAGGGCAAACGCATCTAAGGAGCATTTTTCCAAAGTTTAAGGAGCATTTCCCCAAAAGAAGGGTGCATTTACCCTTTGCCGAGACCTCTCCCTCTCTAGAAAGGAAGGCTCCCATACAAATGAAACAGAAGATTCCGCATAACTCAAGAACTAATCAAGTAAATGGAACCAAATTTGGCAGGAAGAGGTTTTTGAAGGCAAGAAATGTTTCTAAGGTAGCTCGAGACCCCTCCGCCCTCTGTAAGAGGGGGGCTCTCATACAAATGAAACACAAATTTGTGCATAACTCGAGAACTAATCAAGCATATGGAACCAAATTTGGCATGTGAAGGTTTTTCGAGGAGAGAAATGTTTCTATGGAAGTTTTAGACTCCTTCGCCATCTGGAAGTGGGTGGGAGGGGGGTTTCCATACAAATGAAACACAAGTTTCTGAATAACTCGACAACTTATCAAGTCAATCGAACCAAATTTGGCATGTGGAGGTTTTTGAAGGCAAGAAATGTTTCTATTGTGGTTTGAGACTCCTCCGCTCACTGAAAGAGGGGTCTCTCATACAAAAGAAACACGAATTTCTGCATAACTCGAGAACAAATCAAGCAAATGGAACCAAATTTGGCATGTGGAGGTTTTGAAGGAAATAAATGTTTCTAGTAAGGTTTGAGACCCCTCCGCCTTCTAGAAGGGGAGACTCCCATACAAATGAAACATAATTTTTAGCATAACTCGAGAGTCAATGAAGCAAATGAAACCAAATTTGACATGTTGAGGTATTTGGAGGCAAGAAATGTTTCTATGGCAGTTCAATACCCCTCCACATTTTGAAGGGGGTGGGGGGGTGTTATCATACAAATAAAAAGCAAATTTCTGCATAACTCGAGAACTAATCAAGTAAACGAAGCCACCTTTAGCATATGGGCGCTTTTGGAGGCTAGATTTCTATATGCATAAAAATGAATTTCTGTCGGTCTGTCTGTCTGTCAGACCCTTATAGACTCGGAAAATTCTGAACCGACCAACGTGAAAATTTATATGAAAGGGTTTTTGGGGCTGGGGAAGGTTCTTATGAACCCCAACTCACTCAGGAAAGGGGGCTCTCATACAAACCAGACATACATTTCTTCATAACTCGAGAAATAAACAACCAAAACGAATCAAATTTGGCACGTGAGGGGTTTTGAAGGCAAGAATGTTTCTATGGTCGTTCAAGACCCCTCTCCCTTTCTGCAGGTGGGGTTCAAACAATTGAAACTTACATTTTTATTATAATATAAGAGCCCAGTGTGATGGTTCAAGACCGAATCAAGCAAATGGAACCAACTTTGGCATGTGGGGGGTTTTGAAGGCAATGATTGTATGGTGGTTTGATAAACCACCCCCCCATCGGGAAGGGAGGGCTCCTTTACAAATGAAAAACAAATTCCTACCAAAAAAGAGGATTAACCAGGTTACTTAAACACAAAACGTGTATTTCTCGGGTAAGAAGCCCTGCTTATTCCAGAAAAAAAAAACTGATTCCAAAAAAAACCATTACCGTGCCAGTTATATTAGATTTTCCTTCATTTAGTTGCAAGCGTAGCAGCGCACGCACCGGGTTCAGCTAGTCTATGTACATAAAAATGAATTTTTGTCTGTCTTTCTGACCCTTATAGACTCGAAAACTACTAAACCAATCGGCGTGAAATTATGATAGTCAGAAACCCCTTCCTTCTCTGAAAGGGATTCTCATACAAAGAAAAATGATAAAAGAAAATAATAAAAAATGGTGGGTCGGAGGAAGAGGCTTTCATTCAAATAAAACTGAAATTTCTGCATAACTCGAGAATTAATCAAGCAAACGGAACCAACTTTGGCATGTGGGGATTTTGTAGGCAAGAAATGTTTCTACTGTGATTCGAGACCCCTCCTCTCAGTGGCAATGGGGGGGGGGTGTCTCATACAAATGAAACATAAATTTAAACCAAACATGAGAATTATCCCTACTGCTGTGAAATTTTGTATGCAAGGGTTTTTGGGGCCGGAGAATGTTAATATGATGGTTCGAGACTCCTTCCACGTCTGGAAAGAGGAGGGGGGCTCCCATACAAATGAAACACTAATTTCTGCATAACTCGAGAGCTAATCAATCAAATGGAAAAATGGGGTTTTTAAGGCAGGATTTTTTGTATGGTGGTTCGAGACCCCTCCCCTCTCGGGAGTGGGAGGGCTCTCATTCAAATGAAACAGAAATTTCAACCAAACATGAGAATTATCCAGGCAACTAGAACACAAAATGTGTATTTCTCGGGTAAGCAGCATGTTCTGATAGAAGTTTGAACCCCTTCTTAATCAAGAATGGGGGATGTTTGAGTTATTCTCAGTGCTACATTATGCGCAAGAAGTTAATCTAAGGTTATGCAAGAGATAATTTCGTTCAAACTGACACGATACGGCATATTTTGAAGTTAAAACTTTGTCTATGAAATGCTTCTACACACTTAGAAAATTTTACAGTATCGGTAATTTTTACCGAACTTTCTACAGTTGAACGGATTTCGGTAAAATTTGACAAGTTCCGGTAATTTTTTTACCGGAATAGAAAAATTTAACCGAAATCCGGTAGATCGGATAACCAAACGTCCAGCTGTTGAAAGTTCGGTCAAAAATTACCGAATACTGTAAAATTTTCTAAGTGTGTACACAGAAAGAAAAACTATGGTAGAAACTTACGATTCAAGGGTTAAATTAAAAACACACCAACGGTTTATTTTGCAGAATTTATACACATTAGCAAACGAAAATATTTTAACAAAATTCATTCCTAAAAAAACCATAAAAGCGTAAGTTCTATTAATTTTTCATTTAGTTGCAAGCCCGCATTGGGTTCAGCTAGTCTATCTATATATCTATATACACACTTAGAAATTATGAATTTTACACGAGACGTAATTCATCTTTGTAAAAAGTCGGGGAACGTTAAAAGGGATTTCGTGTAAAATTATGTCTCCTGAAACTGACACATACGCAAATTGACGAACGATGTGTTTGATTGAATTTATTTTCTCGACTCTTTCAACTCATTCTTATGTGCTAAAGGATGCTTGCATGTGTCGGTCTCAGGGGACAGAAATTTACTTGACATTTTGGTAGTGTGTATATAAAAATGAATTTGTGTCTGTCTGTCTGTCTGACCCTTATAGACTCGGAAACTACTGAACCGATCGACGTGAAAATTTGTATTCAGGATTTTTTGGGGCCGAAAAGGGTTCTTATGATGGTTTGAGACCTCTCCTCTTTCTGGAAAGGGAGACTCTCATACAAATGACACAAAAGTTTCTGCATAACTCAAGAACTAATCGAGCAGATGGAACTAAATTAGGCATGTGGGGGTTTCTGGAGGCAAGAAATGTTTATATGGTGGTTTGAGACCCCTCTCCTTTTTAGAAGGGGGGGGGATGTGCTCTCATATAAATGAAGCTGAAATTTCTGCATAACTCGAGCACTAATAAAGCAAATGGAACCAAATTTGGCATGTGGGGATTTTGCAGGCAGACAATGTTTTCATGGTGGTTCGAGACCCCTCCTCTCTCGGGTACGTGGGGAGGGAGGGTCTCATACAAATGAAATACACATTTAAACCAAACATGAATGCCGTGAAAGGGAAGGGTGGGGGGGGGGGGGGGGGGGGGGGGGGGGGGGGGGGGGGTGGGGGTGGGGGTTGGGGGGGGGGGGGAAACAGAAATTTAAACCAAACATGAGATTTATTCTTACTGTTATGAAAATATTTATGCAGGGTTTTTTGGGGCCAGTAAAGGTTCTTATGATGCTTTGAAACTCCTCTCTCCTCTGGAAGGATGAGCTCCCATACAAATGAAACTTAAATTTCTGCATAACTCGAGATCAAATCTAGCAAATGCAACCAAATTTGTTATGTGGGGTTTTTTGGAGGCAGAATTGTTTTCTATGGTGGTTATAACCAAACATGAGAATTATCAAGGCAACTTAAACACATTCTGATATAAGTTTAAAATGGTTTAGAGTAGATGAGCTCTGATCAGTCAGTGAATTTTCGAGAGTGGTTCATATGAATAACATTTCCCTGTTGTGTACTGATTGCAGTAAGTATTTTCAACACTTCCCTGACATTTTTGAAGAAATGCGCTTGCAGATTTTATTGTATAGATGAAGACAAAACTAACCTTTATGTTGTGAATTTTTGATTAAAAGGAAGCAGGGTACCCGTCTACCACGTCATGCAGATAGTGATTAAAAAAACCAAAACATTGATTTCATTGTTCTTTTCACATCACTTGATGCTGCGCTGAGCGATCTCACAAATTAATTAATTGTTCACTCAGAATTTATATCACATCGAATGCATCATCTAATGATTACTTCAAGAGAAAAACTTTACTTCCAGATTTGATTATCTGAATTCAGACAGGTAATCAGATGATACTAGATTATATATACTTAAAAAAATGCAATTAAGACAGACTATTTTCTTTCATATAATATGGATAGATCAGATTAAACTTGTAAGAATCAAATGGAAGTTATTTAAAAACCAAAGAGCCTTCCTATCTTCAAAATCGCAATATTGTAGAAAAGAAGTTCTACCAACCTCACCTAACTCAGCAAACTGCTGAGTTCCCCTACCAATCAGCAAGTTCAGAATTCTGGATCGGTACCAATAGTTCAGAATTTTGGAACATTAGAATCTGGCGAGGCCAGTGATACATTTTCTGAAAAACTCTTGCGGCGATAAAGAAAGATAATTCTCTTCTAAATTTTATGAAAGAGACAATTCGTTAGAGTATAATGTGAAGGACGATAGGGTTTTCTGTTTTGTTTGTAGACTTTTCTAGGCGAAAAAAATCTAAGATGACGTGTTTTCTCAAGATGAATTTTCTAAATTGAGAAAACTAACGGAATATCTGAAGAAACACGAATAATCGTTTCTTCATAAGCAAAATAATGTAAAGTACATTTTGTACAAAAATTCGTCTATATCTGGAAATGTATATGACCAGAAACTTATTCAACAAGACGAGGTAGCACATAAGGTTGCTGAAAATGATTGATGTTATGTATTGTCTTGCTCGCCAAGGCCTGCCGACGAAGGGTCATGGTGAGGTTGTTGATTCTGGAATCCGTGGTAATTTACTGGAACTTTACGAAATGTTTTCGAGGTACGATGAGAGTTTTAATTTTAATAAAATTGTCTCGTACTGCAGTCCCCATATTCAGAACGAAATAATTGATACATCAACAAAACTAACATTGAACAAAATCTTTGTTAAAATAAGAAGGTGTGGATTTTTTGCTCTGCTGATTGATGAGGCAAGAAGCTTTAAAAAGCAAGAACTTTCGATTGTCCTTCGATATGCAAAGAATCTTCAAATTGAAGAATGGCTCTTGGAATTCTTAAACTGTTCTGAATCCAGGGAAGCAAGAAGTTTGGGCTGCTTAATTTTACAATTTTCAGAAGCATGTGGCCTTAAATTGTGCCTATTTTGTCACAATCCTATGACGGCGCAAGCGTTATATCGAGAAGATACAATGGTCCTCAAGCTAAAATTAAGGAGTTGAACCCACACGCAGTGTATATTCATTGCTTGGCGCATAAGGTAAATTGAAAAGTTGTAAACTATTGCTCAAATTTTCCGTTTGCTGCTGTTTTCTTTAATCCCTACACTCGAATGTGTGTATAACCATTTTTTCCGCCCGGTTATTATTGTTAAATTGTTAACGGTTGGGGGTGGAAAAATAATAAAACCCGGGTCCCGGGGGAGGGGTGGTTTGGGCGGAACCAGATTTTGCGGTGGGTGTGAGAATTGTAACGCGGTTATAAATAACTATATTGCAATAAAAAAGGAATTGGGGGGGGAAGTGGTCCTAAAGGGGGGGAAAACAGGCGAAAAAAAGGGGGGGGGGGGTGGCTGCCCCAGAAAGAAAGAAGAAGAAAAATTTGGAAGAAGCCTGGGGAATTTTTTTATGAATAAAAAAACAAAATTTTTGCCCAAGTAACATTTCCAAAACCATCCTGCTATATTAAGTTTTATTAAGGTTTTATCAAAGCCACTTGAAATCAATTTAGATTTATTATGACACCAAGAAGTGCCTATAGGTTTCATATTTTAGTCAGGTTTATGAGAAACTACACAGCTTGTTTACAACGATCTTAAAACCTTGTTTCTCAACTTCCTTTAACTCCTATCAAAGGTTTTATTTCGACTTTATGAACTCGTGAAATGCTGTATTGAAATGCCGTTTTAGGACTTATTGATATTATCTTATGATGGTCAGTTGAAAAAGCATTTTAAAACCATTTTGCCTCCAGTAAATGCATTAAACGGCCAATTGGCATTGAAGGAAGTCGCCATAAAACCAAATAGTTTTATAATAGTCATTGGGAAGAAAAATTGGCTTTATGGCAAAATTGTGATTTTTTTCCAATCGCCATATTGAAATATAAGAAATAATTGAAATGTGGAAAAATAAATGCATCAAATTTTCAATGGTTTGCAAATAAACTGTAGATCAGAGACTAATTTCGGCATTCTTTTAATCATCTCATCCAATTCCAAGCACTTTTCAGGAAATTCATGATTAATGTATCGAATATATTTGTTTTAATTTGATTTATGTTGCTGTAAATTCGCATAATTTCCGAGGCGCATTAATTTTTAGCTCTTATCGTGCCAATATTTACCATAAAAATAATTGCGCGCATAATTTGGAGCATAATACGGTGTAGAAAACACAATTTGTTTTGGATATTTTGCTATCAAACAAAGTTCCCCACAACACTAGACCTTTTTTTTTTGACTGCTAAATGAATCAGAAGAGCAGAGAATCGAACAAAGCAGAACAACAAAAACCAACCTCGATTTCACAGTGAAGTTTGACAGCTGTGGCCATTTAGCCACATTCTGGTTTTAATGGCAGCCAATAGATTTTATGAAGGCTCTCAAGTGGTCATAACACCTTTCACTAGAACATTTTCAAAATCCTTATGTTCTTATAAAGGTTATGTCAACTTGTTTTCACAACCGTCTATAGAGTTGGCCCTTTTTTTTCAAATTTCGGCAATAAAGAAGCATAGAGGAGGTGTTGGTAGACAAAACAGTTTTGAATGTAGTTTTATCAACACAGCCGGAGGAGTGCTATACGGCTGGAATAAAACTAAAATGGTTACTTGGGTGTACAGCTTTTTGTGATGACATTTATCCTGGTATCAGCGATGAGGAACATTGGGCGAAATCTGTTTTCCGGGGGCTAATGAACACTATTATTAAAACTTTGGGAAAAAGATTCGGGAATTTGCCACTTGCGTGATCCGTGGACGCATTTCTGAAGCTTGATTTGAATGGAGCGATGGAATTCATTCATAATTATCACGGCATCTCTGGAGTTAAGATTTGAACTCAGAAATGGTGGTTACGAGAAATATGTTTGGCAATAGACAATTGGAAAGAAACTTGAACACCTTCAAGCAAGAGAATAAAGCTGACATAATGCCGAATATTTACAAACTGGTTCAAGTCGCTTGTTGTTTGCCAATTAGTTCTGCGGGTTGAGAAAGATGCTTTTCGGCGATGCGACGAATAAAAACATGGCTGAGGTCTTCTATGGGTCAGGATCGATTCTCAAACTTGGCATTATTAAACATCGAAAGCAGTTTGGTAAAGGAAAAAATTACTGCCGAAAGTGTTTTGAATGTATTTGCGTAACAAAAGAAAAAAACTGAGAAAACTTGTGTAAGTTATGTAATTAGACAGGTAAATTTTCAATTCAAATAAATGGTTTTTTTATAAACAAGATTATTTTTAATTTTACTTGAGACTCCGAGTAATCATATTTTCAAACCCTTTGTTAGCTTTACGTTAGCACCCCTTGCAAGAAAAGTCATGCTACGCCAATGTGCAGAGGTATACATATGGAAAGGAATCAAATTCATTTTTTATCTGCATCTGTTCAATAAACTGCGGGTTAGAAAAACTGAGCTACGATCTTTTGGCTATACTTTTGAAACCTAAAATTTTCAGAAAATAATAATCTGAAATGCATGATTCACATTGAAAACACGTTAAACTGCTACTGAAACTCACTAGGAAAATGAGATGAGAAAAACTTTATTAAAGTAAGCGAAGTTAACAAATATCTCAGTGACAGTAGTTGGAATTTCTTTTTTCCCTTGTTGGGGACGTATTGCCACTGCGACCATTGATTTGATTTATTGTGGCGTGTCCTCCTTTTTATTTATGCCATATTATCGCAATGGTAAGTTACTATTTGGAGTAACTACCACTACGGCAGTAGGCAATTTTCCCAAGCAGGTACTACATTTCTTATGAAGTGTACTACTTGATTGGGAGCAGCGTTCCAGACCTCACAGGGTTCAATGAGCCCCTTGTCAAAAAATCTGCATCGTTTATTGAATAGTGCAACACAGTCGCACATTAAATGCTTAGAGCTTTCACTCTCTAATCCACAAAAGCGGCATTTATCTTCATGAAGTTTACCGATGATTTTCAGGTGATATTTACTCGGACAATGTCCAGTTATCAAACCAGTGTATGTTCTCAAGTCGTGTTTCGAAAGTTTAAGTAACTTTTTCGTATGAGAAGCGTTAGGCTTAATGAACTGTTTGGATTGCCGGGCATTGGAGGTACTATTCCAGATAGCCTGTACTTTGTCCTTTTCCCAGTTCTTTAGTTCTACTTTTAAGGCGCAAGAAGATAAACCAATAAATGGTTCGGGCCCTATGAATTGCATGGATGACCCTATTTTTGCCATCTGATCAGCTTTTTCGTTTCCTTCAATTCCGCAATGACCAGGAACCCAATAGAGGTTAACCATGTTGCGACAGGACAATTGCTGTAAAAATTGTGCGCATTCCCACACCAGTTTAGATGTGAATGTTTTTGACTTTAAAGAATTCAGAGCTGCTTGGCTATCTGAACAAATGCATATGTTTGCATTTTTATAATTTCTTTTCATACAGATTGATGCACATTCCAGTATGGCATATATTTCAGCTTGAAACACTGTGGGATATTTTCCCATTGCCACATACAAGTTTATCCCAGGACCAGTTATACCAGCCCCTACCAAACTATTTTGCTTTGAACCATCTGTATAGAAGATTGTTGAGCCCGGACGAAAACCCGGTTCTCTTTTATCCCAATCAGCACGAGTAGCTGCATGGACTGTGAATTTATGATTGAAGTAGTTTCTCCTAAGCATACAATCTTCACTTATCAATATTAAAGGATTTATCGAAAACTCTTTTAGGATACTCAAGTGTCCAATAAGATCTCCATCGAAGAAATTCATGGACCGTTTGAGCGTTAGAGCATTTTTTTCCGCATCCTGTAGTATAAATTGATCTAAAGGAAGAATGTTGAGTAGAGCATCTAGTGCTTTTGAAGGAGTACTATGCATTGCCCCAGTTATAGAGATAGTAGCAAGCCTTTGCAGCTTGTTCAGTTTCTCTTGAGCCTTTATCTGTTTAGTCTTCGGCCACCAGATAAGCGAGGCATACGTGATTCTGGGCTTGACTATGGTTGAATATATCCAGTGAATCATGTTAGGCTTAAGGCCCCATTTCTTTCCAAAAGTTCTTTTACAGATCCAGAAGGCATTGGTTGCCTTTCGTATTTGTTGGTCAATATGACTGTTCCAGCAAAGATGCTTATCTAAAGTTACGCCTAAATATTTGACCTCTGAAGATAAAGACAGTTTAACGCCTCCTAGTTTAAGGTCAGTGAAGGAGATTTTCCGTTTTTTAGTAAAAGGTACGATTGTCGTTTTTTTGGGATTGATATTTAATCCCTCGGTTTTGCACCACAATAGTGTGTATGATAATGCTATTTGCATTCTCTCAAACATGATAGTGTCGTATTTACCACGGACTATAATGACAATGTCGTCCGCAAAGCCAATTATTTCAAATCCTTTAAACTTTAGTTTTACAAGGAGATCATCAACAACAAGAGACCATAGGAGGGGAGACAAGACGCCCCCTTGAGGACAGCCTTTTACAGCAGTTACTTTCACCTCTGAGCCTCCAAGATTTGCTGATATTTCTCTTTTGGATAGCATTTCAACAATCCAATTAATTATTTTATTGTTGAAGCCACGATTTCTCATAGCTCTTATCATCGAGTGGAAGGAGGCATTATCAAAAGCACCTTCGATGTCAAGAAACGCTGCCAACAGAATTTCCTTAGCAGTGAAGGACTTTTCTATTTTTTTAACTAGAATGTGAAGGGCTGTTACGGTTGATTTACCTGTCTGATAAGCGAATTGTGCTTTTGATAATGGATTATTGGTTAGTATCTCAGATTTAACATATTCATCAATAAGTTTTTCCATTAATTTCAACAATATTGATGATAAACTTATAGGCCTAAATGACTTTGGTGAAGACTTGTCTTTTTTATTTGCCTTCGGTATAAATACTACTCTGACTTGCCTCCACTTTTTTTGGGATATATCCCAGTAAGAAGCTGGCTTTGAATAGTCTGTTTAAGTCAGGAATTATTACAGATTTACATTTTTGGACATGTGCCGGAATAATTCCGTCTGGACCAGAAGATTTGAAGGGACTAAATGAGTCAATGGCCCATTCAATTTTTGAGTTAGTAAAAATCTTATTTACTAAATTTGCAGGCACCTCGTTAAGGATTTCAGAGTCATTGCCATGTTTATTTTGTACCGCATATGCTGTAGTTGCGCCACTTTGTATGCAGTTTAGATCTTGTTGTTGATCAGTAGTAGGAAGAGACCCTGGGAAGTGAGTATGCATCATTAGTACCAGAGTTTCATTAGCATTTTCAGTAAAGTTCCCATCCATTTTTTTAAGCATACCGAGACCATTTGAGTGGTCTTTTGAGAGAACTTTTTGAAGCCTTGCAGTTTCAGGAACACTTTCTATGTTTTCACACATGTGCCTCCAATCTTTCCTCTTGGATCTTCTTATTTCTCTATTATAATCACTTAAAGCCTCTTTATATTGAGCCCAGTTTGATGTAATTTTTGCTCGATTGAATAGTTTTCGAGCTTTTTTTCGTAATTTTCCTAGCCTATCATTCCACCAGGAAACATCTCTGTTGGTGGAGCGCTCCTTTGATGGACAGCTGGCGTGGTAAGCTTGATTAATTTTATCTATTAAACAGTTAGCACCATCCTCTAACTTTGGAATGGTATCAATATTGTTTCGTGAAGGATCATATTGGCTCTTTAGGATTGAGCTATACAGATCCCAATTCGTTCTGCGAGGATCCCTATAAGTTTCTTTGAGTAGATGATTAACTTTCAATTCAAATAAAATTTGACTGTGATCAGACAAAGAAATTTCATCCGATACGTGCCAATTGACAATTTGATCGGAAAGTGTTGGGCTACATAGTGTAAGATCTAACACTTCTTCCCTTATTGCATTTATGAAAGTGGGAGCGTTTCCCTTGTTACATTTATCAATATTATGTTGTGAGATGAATTCAAATAAAGACTCACCTCTTTTGTTGATTCCGCTGCTGCTCCATATCGTGTGATGGGCGTTTGCATCGCATCCGATGATGAAAGCCTTATTTTGGCTTCTGCAATAGGCAACGAATGCTGCAACTTCTGGAGGCGGTGCATCATCCGTATCACCAGGAAAGTATGCAGATGCCACGTAAAGCACCGTTTTTCCTTTCGTTGTTGGCACCTCTAGCGAAATTGCAGCAATGTCTCTGTGGATGAATTCAGTGAGTGGAGTTATTTTAGCGTTAATATTGACAAGTAGCGCAGCTCTAGGTGTGATCTGCGTATTGTCGTATATCAACTTACTCGATTGTGTAGGCATTCCTAATATCCTACTGTTATGGCCCATGGCTTTTGGAGAAAGTTCGTCAGTTTTTTTTTGAAGGTTTTGTTGTGTATGGGTGAGTGTTTTGTGGGGGTGGTTTTTTTTGTTTTTTTTTTTTTTGTTTTTTTTTTTTTTTTTTTTTTTTTTTTTTTTTTGGTTGATTCGCCGTAGATGGTCATCTTTGTTTGACCTTTTGTCTGAGCAGAAGGTGGGCAGTGTAGAATTTCCGTCATTCTTTGTTCCACTAATTCTTGGAGGACATTTATGCTTCTGGAGGACATTCGATGCTTCTTAAGAGCCTTAATTTGTACAAAATGTCCCACTCTATAAACGGTTGTGAAAACAAGCGAATAAAACCTTTATAAGACTATAGAGATTTTGGAAATGTTCTAGTGAAAGATGTTATGACCATTTGAGAACCTTCATAAAACCTATTGGCTGCCATGAAAACCAGAATGTGGTCAAATGGCCACAGCTTTCAAACTTCACAGTGTTATCATGGTTTGTTTTTGTTGTTCTGCTTTGTTCGATTTTCTGCTCATCTGATTCATTTCGCAGTGAATAAAATCTAAAAAAAAAATTCTTGTGTTGCGGGAAATTTTGTTCGATAGCAAAATATTCAAAACAAATTGAGTTTTAACAGCGAATCAAGCTCAGAATCATATGCGCATTAAATTTTATGGTGAATATTGGCACGGTATGAGCCGAAAATTATTACGCCTCGGAAAATAATGCGAGTTTACAACAATAAAAATAAAATTAAAACAATGTATTCCATAAATTAATCATGAATTTTCTGAAAATCGATGACATTCAGTAATATAATCAAAAAGAATACCGAAATTGGTCTCCGATCTACAGTTCTTTTGCATTACATTTGAAATTTGAGGAATTTATTTTCCACATTTCAATTATTTCTTATAGTTCAATCTGACAATTGGAAAACATTACAGTTTTGCCAAAAGGCCAATTTATCGTCGCAATTACTACTATAAAACCAATTTTTCGTTTCGCGCATTTACTGGAGGCAAAATGGTTTTAAAATGCCTTTTTAACTGACCATAATAAGATAATATGAATGCGTTCTAAAAATGCATTTCAAAACAGCACTTTACGAGTTCATAACTTCGAAATAAAAACTATAATTGGAGTTTAAGGAATTTTAGAAAACAAGGTTTTAGAAGCGTTGTAAACAAACTGTGTAGGTTCTCATAAACCTGACTTAAATATGAAACTTATTGGCACCTATTGGTGCCATAATAAAACCAAATTGATTTCTAGTGGCTTTCAAAAAACTTTAATAAAACTAAATAAAGCTAGATGGTTTTGGGCAATGTAACTTGGGCGGTTATGTTTTCACTCCAAGTCTGGTCCACAACGTGCAACAGTACACTTAATAAAAGCACCAAAGTTGAAAGTCTGTGTGGAAAACCATTTCATTTTGACTATTAAATCTGATCTGATTAAATCGTAAATGCTGACAAAATCGGGGCAAAAAGGTGACACAAAATCGGGGCGTTACAAAATCGGGTCATCACTTTACATCAAAATGTCAGAAGAATTTGAAGAACTTTATTATAACGCCAAAACATATCTGACACTCAGAAATACCACAGTGTTGGTACTATTCCTGGTGAAAGAGTATAGACTGTTCCAATAATTATATATACACTAATGATTAACCGTCAATTCAAAATGCGTGCAGTATTCACCAATGGTTGAGTCTCGTTGTTTACATCCAAATAAACTGATGTTGTCATTTTTTTTTTTCAATTTTTCGCATGGTAGTTTGAAAATGCGTGGTCTCTCTCCTGAGCAACGAAAACGGGTTGTGCAGAAACGGTGCACCGTCAGTGGTCTATCGATCAGAAAATTAAGTCTAAGGAAGTAGGTGTGAGCGTAGGAGTAGTTTAAACCGCATTACGGAAGCATCAACAACAGTGCTCTTTCCTAGATTCCCCGAGACAGGTGGACCCGTCCCGCTGACCCTACAATAGACCGAAAGGTAAGGGACTATTTCAAGCGTCATCCTTCAGCATCAGTCCGGGATGTGGCGAAATAGTTAAGAACTTCGGCGACTAATGTTATGCGTGCCAAGGAGCGAATGGCCCTGCAGACTCGTCGAATGCAGAAGCAGCCAAGACGACGCACCAAACAGGCTGTACGACAAACTGCTGACCAAAAAATCGGGCTGTGTTATCATGGACGATGAAACCTACATAAAATTGGATTATAAAACCGGGATCACAGTTTTATACCTCGCCGAAGGGAAAGTTTGTTCCTGGATGAGTGACAGCCATTTACTCCGAAAAATGTGGCAGGCCATATGCGGATGTGGAAAAATATCTCGTCCAAACAGACGACAGACACAACGAATGGTCAAATCTACGTGAAGGAGTGTCGGCAAAAATGGTTGCTACCCTTGATCAAACAGCCTATCAAGCCACCAATCTTTTGGCCTGATCTTGTTTCCTGCCATTACTCTTAATATGCACTAGAGTGGAAGGAACAAAGTCGTATTTGTACCAAAGGAGATGAATCCACCAAACTTCCCAGAGATTCGTCCTATTGAAACTGTCTGCGCTTTGACGAAGGCGAAGCTGAGAAAACACATGAAACCAGTGGATATTGTTGAAAAATTTAAGAGAGATTGGCCAAAAGTGGTGAAAATGGTAGGAGAAAGCACTGTGCAGAAGCTTACGAGTAGTGTTAGAGGAAAAATTAGAGAACTCGCCTACCCTACGATAAATCAAGCAAATTGAAATGAAGATGGAAGGAATAAATTGTTATTTACTAAGTTTGATAATAAAATAATCAAAAATCACAGTTTAGTCTTTTTTATTTGAGAAAGACAGTGAATTTATATTTTTCGGAACAGTCTTTAGAGGTAAACAGGTTCTATAATTCAAATGACCAATATTATTCATTTTGATTGAAAGAAATAAAAAAAGCATGTATGATAATAGCTCTAAGAAAAATTATATATATATATAGAACCTCCTGTAGTATGGGCCTTTTTGAACTTATGAGGGTTTTATGGCTGTTTTATCGATGTTATGTAGAATATCTAGTTTTATGCGTGGTTTTATCAAATGAGTCTTGAGAACTTCTTCAAGTGTACTTTAAAATTGAATTTGTTACTTGGGATAGGTCTCATCGTCCATCAAAATACATGCATCCGGTCGCTGCAAAACTCTTGAATACAATTCCCGGGCCCTTGCTGCTGCGCGTTGCTTCTGTTCTGCACTTTGTTTGGCGATTTTCTGCTTCTTGTAGGTCTTCAGGTTGTTCCGTTTCTTGATACGTGGAATCATTCCGACGCTGGTTCCCGCTTTATTGGCCAAATCACATATCGACATTGATTTGTTCTTCCGAATTAGAGCTACCACTTTCTGATCCAGTTTAGGGTTGGAAGATCCGGGTTTTCTGCCTCTTCCTGGCAGTTGATCCAAAGAACAGTGTTTCCCAAACTTGGTAATGATGGATTTTACAGTCGCGCGATGAATTCCAAAGCGCTTCGCCAATTGTCGCATAGTTACACACTTTTCACGCAGCCATGTGTCCAAAACCTTAATTTTCACGTCTTTTTCAATGCGCGACATTTTGAAAGCGAAGAATTTCAACCGTGCAAACAAGTAAATAAACGAAAGATAACAATCAAACGCACAGCATGCTATGATGAATAATTAAACCATCAAAAATACACGCGTACAACGCAAATGTACGTGGATAGTTTAATTCCGATAAATTCTTCTTAAATTATCAATTTCTTGCTAGTGATATACTGTTTGCAAATATGTTGTCCAATAATGTAAGTCCTATTATTATTCTTCACCTCCAGAACCGATAGACTAATTCAATCGACGATCCAAAAGCAGTTCCGGGAGTGCACGATCGTCACGATAGCTCACCGCTTGCACACCATCATGGACAGTGACCGCGTGCTGGTGATGGACGCCGGTCGGGCCGTGGAATTCGACAGTCCAGCGAATCTCCTGCACAATCGTAATGGCTACTTCCGAAAGCTGTTCGATGAGACCGGAATGGATATCAACCGGTTTATTTAGATCTAAGTGACGGTATCAATAAACCTTCAATGGTATCAATTTTTCTGTTGCCCTTTTTGAACGAAAATCCCCATCGCTCCCAACCCGACTGGTTCGTGATTCGGATGGACGGTTATCAATAGCTGTCAATCACGCTCAATGGAATCATAACTCAGCTCTCATTATTCGCTTCCCCCCCCACTTTTCAACTACCCTTAATCGCCAGTTTAAATCATCAATGCTGTTACTTACTTGCTAAACAACCGCAGGACGACGCAGATGATGATGAACATGACGGCCATCGCCACCAGCACTCCGATCATGGTTGGATCGACGTACCTTTCCGGTTCGATTGGTTTGTTCATCGTTGCTGCACAGGAGAATTCGAGAAAAAGAAGGATGAAGAAAAAAAGGAAAATGACGAAAATTAGTACACGTACAGGATTAAGTTGAGGTTGAAGGAAGGTGAACGATTCATTGGAAGGTGGGACGAAGAAAAGCCTAACCTCGAAACTTGTTGATCAACGAGAAAATGTCAAATTAAGGGGAGTGCACTGTAACCGTGTTTGATTAACTCCAATTCAATACGAAATTGGTTGGGGAATTTATCAGTGCGTCTGCTGCTGTGGTGTAAGAGATATAGATCGGAAATGGCTGACGTGACGGGAGTTACGCAAGTTTTTCTTTTTGCTTTTTCCACAAAGAGGTAGGCACTTATAAGGAGGAAATTAATACAGCGACACGGAAGCGTGATTTGATTCCTTGTTCAATATTGCTTTTCTTTATCCCAGATTTCGTTTGGATGGCATTTGTTTTGTTCTGTGAGGTAAGGTGATCCAAAGCACACAGCTTTCGTTCAGTCAGTTAGGAAATTGAAAAACTTTATAATTGAAGACGAATCACCGAAATAATGCCGTGGAGCTTTGTCAGTATCTCCAAGTTTCCACTTTATGTGGCATAACCTCCGAAACCTACCTCGACACTCGACCGTTCCGTCCGGCTTGAAGATGGGGTTCATCTCGAAACGGCAGATGCATCGTCCGTCGCGGCACTCGGTTTGCTCCGTCATCTGCTCGCATTGCTCCGTGAAGAAGCAACTTTCGTTCACCTGAGCCTCTGTAAAATAGAAGTAAGAAAATACAATGGGATGAGTCGGAGGCATTTGATTCGACGGCTGGCAATCTCCAACTTGTTAAATAAATACGAAACCAAGCAACTGAACGAATTGAATAAAATTTCCTCGCTCGGCGTTTTATGGTTCTATTTTTAGGTGTGGCAAACTGCACAGCACCGGCACAGGTAGCTCCCCCAGTTGATCCTTTGCGGATGTCGTAATGTCAGTGACTGTGTATGGTGGTGGTTGACTTAATGTGGTTACAGCAGGCAAACCACAAGGTTTGCAAGCTAATATTTCCGCATGAACAAACGAGGGAAATGAGATCGTCATTGCATGGAGACTAGACTGATTCAAAATTTTGTTTCTGATCCACCCCATTCAATCAATTTCAAATCAGGTGTTGACTACTCTTTCACAACTTGTGCTCAATTGGTCACCAAGTCGAACTGCACTGGCCTTTTGAAGTTTCTTTGGGAATTACATTCTTATTCTTCAACCTTTCGGCATAATGGCGTACGAAAATCCTGGAGAGTGTGAGCTGTTTAGTGGAATACCAGTAATTAGAAAATGAGAGTGTGCAGAGTTCGTCAGTGTCGAGTATTAGTACACGACACTGAAGAAGTCTGCACATTGTAGACAAAACAGATTCTTTGCCGAGACCCGAACCTATAAGTCAGTTACAATGGGGTAATATCACATCATTTAGTTTTTCCACTGTATTTATCTACTCACTTTTTTTGTATAAGTACAGTAGTAGCATATGGAATTCAAAAAGGTTCATTTCATTAATTATAATCATTGTACTACCAATGAGATTCACTACAAATGATTAATGCGATGCAAAAAAACGGAAAGGAAACTAAAGGAATCTAAATTTTAGATATACTTTTCCTTATACTCTATATATAATTTAAGATCATCCATGGAATTTCCAGGTATTGTATAATAATCTTATAATAATTGTATAATAAAGCTGGGAGAACCTCCCATCGTACACATCGCAAAAATCGGTCGACTACGATGGGCTGGGCATGTCGTAAGGATGTCAGACGACAGCCCT